>JAHWFP010011475.1:0-26234 GCA_023313725.1 Lithobius niger | reverse complement strand
GTTGTCTTCGTGGCTGTCGGTGATCAGAGTGCTAACCAACATAGAAGAGTGGAATGGTGTTGGCGGCCGGCGTGGTGTTGATGAACGATACACTGGGTTGCGTTGATGACATTAAGACGTTGTGACCTTAGAAACCGTCGGAGGAGGGCATGTCATAAGGTATGGCATCAAAGCGTAGATTCGTATTGAGTGTGAAATTATGAAGCAAATTCAGTCGGTGATCATGAGATAAGCGACGGAAAGACATACTTTAGGATCAGCTGTCGGGTGGCTGGTAGGCATGTTTGATATGCGGATCCGTAGTTAGACAAGGAGCGATGTCGTGGTCTTGTCAGCGAGTTCGTTTCGTTGGTTTACCACGAGCCCTGATGACAGACATATTGCGGTGAAGGCAAGCATAGACCCAGAAGAACTTGGCTAACAGCGTTTAAAGGGTTTAATTGAAACGCTTCCCAGTGCACGAAAATTTTGGTGTGGCAATACCACTGCTGGAAATGTCATGTTAAGACGTTCAAAACAAGGTGAAAAGAATGTTAGTCAGTGAAAGTTTGGTGGAGCTTCAATCCGTGGAAAGCTTGAGGCTTCATTTGCGCAAAAGGCAGTTGATATTGAGCTGCAACAGGAGGGTGTCAGACGGTTGAGGCGTCAGAGTTGACATTCAATGGGGCAAGCTGCAGACGGTGAACGGATGAATGTCTGATCCTGCAGTGAAGGTTGTCGAAGAACAGTGGTCGTCATGCTGTGATATAAGCTGGTGAGAGACAGAAGGCCGAAGAGGAAGCAGTTCACAAAGATCAGCGAGAGGTAGCAACGGGCGAAAGCGTGCGGCTGTAACCTGTAACGCTGGCTGGTAAGGACCGGTTGGCCGCATCGGTGGATGAGGGGCGAGGGAGCTGCGATGATTGTTGAGAGAAAGAGGTCCGAATGGGCTGTGATAAGTGTAGCAAAGGACCATAGGCAGCGAGGGACAAGGGTCCAAGGAGCTGCGATTAATGACGCAAAGGACATCAGCGAAGGACGAAGGTTCGATGCAGCGGCAAGGTAACTATGTACGTCAGCGAAGGACAGCATGCAGTGATGGGCGAAGGTTCGAAGGAGCTGCAATGATGGTTGTTGAGGGACAGCAGGCAGCGGCTAGTGTGGGTTAGGAGAGGTGCCAAGGATGTTGCTGTAGGACAGCAGGCTAATTCATCATCATCATTGTTCAAATTCAGGAGGATGATGGACAGCAGAGAATGAAGGTATGAGGTTGCAAAGCTGATTCAGCAATACCGTTGGGCGAAGAACTGCAGGACGAAGGATGCAGGCCCGAAGAACAGCCACGATAACGGGCTTAGCGATAAGTGAAGGTTTGCAAGCTGCAAGAAGTTGTGGAGGGACAGCATGCTGAAGAACAGTCAGACAGGCTGGCGAGAGATGGCAGGCAGGCGAGGAGCATCAGACTTCCATGAACGAGGGTTAGCAACAGCGCAATGATGTGGATGATGAGCGCCTGAGTGACGGAAGCAATGTGTGTCTCTCAGGAAACAGCGACCAACATGGCGAGGTGCAACGAATCGTGATAGTGTAGGGTTGGCCGAGCTGCATATGACGGTCAGTGGGTTGGTAGAGCTGCGAGTAACGGTCTGTGAGGCACAGAAGGCACCGAAGGATGAAGACACGGAGGGCTGAATTTTAGGCAGGCGCCAGCAGCTCGATGGTTGAAGATGAAACGGTGCAAATCAAGATGCCAAGGGACCAGTATGACCCTTCAGCAAAGGGGAAAACATAAAAGGTTGCCATCTTGGATCATTCGGCGAAGGATCTGCAGTGTGGCGAGGTAGGAACATGGTGAAGGTCTAAAAAGTTGCCTTCGTGAAGAAGCCAGCGAAGGATAGCGTTCATGAAGGCTGCAAGGAAGGGCGAAGGTGGAGGGCAAGCCAATTGGTGCAGCTGAGCCCAATGTGACTAGCGAAGGCGGAAGAGGTAACAGGATGTGAAGTGAAGGGTCTTCATCAAGTGAAGGATCCGTAGCGAAGGGTCTGCTACTAGGGTGAAGGATCAGCGAACGACGGGAGTTCTTCTGCCATGATGTGTCGAGTGAGGGTCCCAAAAAGTGAATGATGCTTGGCAAAGGATCACAAGACAAGAAATTCATCATTAAGTCAAATACCGCGGACCAGGGTCTTGGACCGATATCTCCCTACTGCACGAGAGCCAACAGACGGTATGAATTCATCAGTCGAACCCTCAAAGACAACGGGAAGACTTGGACCACGTTTGAGGAGGCGGCAAACAGTAAAAGCGGTCGAGAAATGGGGCACTACGTCGAAGGAGCACACTTTCTACTAATCACCGACAAAGAGGCACTTAAATGGGTCCTCTCTAACAACAAGGCATCAGGGCAAACTGCATTCTGGGAAATCAGATGTGAAATCAGATGGGAAATCAGATCAAACTGCATTCTGGCTTCAGATGTTGACTTCACAGTTGAACACAGGTCCGGCAACCAAAACGTCGTGGCTGATAAGCAGTCACGGAGCGCTCCTTCCAACATGCACTTTCTATATGCTTTATAGAAATTGGGATACATTTTTTGGACACCCAGAACACATCTCCGATGCTCTACATGCGTGATGATCCGGTGATGGACTTATGTGACAAGAAGCAGCTACTGAAAGGGCAGAGGAAAGACCCGGAGATCGCTAGGTGGTCCACGCACTGACCCAGCCGAGCAGTAGGAAGGAGAAAGTGAACTTTTGGATGAGGGTGTTAGACAAATACGCTTTTGATCGTCAGGCTTTACTGCAAGGATCCAACTGCTTGTGACAGAGGACGGATCAAGGAAACTCATCTTGTCGTCCCGAAGTCTCTTCGTCACACCTATTTGCACGGTTGCCATGATCATCGGCAAGCCAATTATCTAGGAATTCACAAGACCCTCGTAAAACTATCATAGGTTGCCTACTGAGACTGTACTCCGACATATGGCACACTAAAAATACTAGAGATATGCAACCTGTGATTCAGAGCTTTTCTATGCACATGATAGGAATTTACTTCATCGGTCCACTTCCTGAGACCTGTGACAAGAACAAATACACCATGTGTATGGTGGACTATTATGGTGGTGGTGATACCCACCGTATTCACCAATGCAAAGACAGCTGTCACCAATTTTTTGCAAGCTGTGGTGGCTCACAATGGTCCACCAGACTATGTGGTATAACGGTGCATTTTTTGTTGGGAAGATGTTTGAGGCGATGCTACAGGTTTCAGGCGTCTACCACACCCGAACCACGGCCTACCACTGGTAAACGAGCAAGTGAACTCGACTGAACGCGTTACCTATACCATGAAGAAGTTTGAGAGAGTTTGCCCATGAGAACCACAACCGCTGGGTTCCACTACTTCCAGCTTTGCAGTACGCAAGTTCATATCTCTTGTGGTGCAGATCCATGGTGCCAAGATATTTCGTTTCAGACAATGGCCCAGAATTTATAGCTTCAATGTTTGAACATGTATGAAAGAAGTGAGGGACGATCCAGGCATGTTTCCGAGCCATAGTTCACAAGAATAACTGTGGGGACGACGTTTGCCAAACTTCCAGGGTGAATTAAGACACCTGTCACATGAATACACTGGAGACACACCCTACTACATTAATCATGGTCGTGACCCCATGTAGGAGATCAACATAGCATGTTTACCGAGACTTGATACTGACCAACGAATTGAAGACCACCTTGAAGCAAAGAAACAGAAGAGGATTGAGGCGATAGATCTTGACTGCGCCCATTTGCAGGAAGCTGCCAGAGAGCCAAACATTACGAAAAGAATATTAGATAAATAGATGAAAATAGGCTCGCTTCAGAAGGTTAAGCTCTAATACCGTATTTACTCAGAAGCACCCCCCTATATAAAATGTTGGCACTTTTCATTATTTTTGTCCCCATTTATAAGTGCCTACATAAAATACGCAAAACTAAAAAAAAAAAGGGCCTGTGGGCTATACGAGTGTTTTTTTTGCACGTTAAACTGAAAAAAAAGACCTATTTCTCAAAAGACTTAAATGTTCACCTGCTGACCTCAGCAGCAGCACTGATACAAATCATGTGAAAATCGAGTTAATCGTAATTTTCCCACTTTTCACCATCCATTCATGAAAACTTGTAGCTCGTGTCAGGATTTCAGTTGTTTTAATTGTTAATATTGCAATTTGAAATCAACATTTAATTAATAGCAGCCAATTTCGTTCTGCGTATGAGCGTCGCGTGTTTTTTCCTCCATGATCATATCGTTGATTGCTTACTCCGCTCTGGTTCAATTTACTCTTCCTGCACAGAGAGTGTTTGGAGCGCTTGACCATTAAGCTGCTTTAGTGTGCACTGCTGATTCTTAACGGTTCCAAAAGTTATAAACGTGCTACAAATTATGGGTAGTACACAGTACTAAAAAGCAAAATAGCTTTTATTTTACCTTGGATCACAAGGCAATAAATGTTTTGAAAGGCCAACAGCAGCTGGTATTAAGGTATGGACTAGTGACGTTTTTTACCTCCAGATAGAAGTGCCCTCCACTCAAATTTGCTAAGCGCCCGGCGCTTCTAACCGGATAAGTACGGTATTATCACACACAAAAAGGAAGTTTCAAGGAAACTTTCTCAAGTCTATGAGGCTCCGTATTGCACAACAGCCATGAAGAGGGATGGCACCATAAAAATTTGTTCACTTGACAACCCAGCAGAAGAGCAAGAAGCATCGGTCACGTATCTTGAACTCCACTACCATCCGATGACGGAGTCAGCAGCAGCTGAGGACTCGGGCAAGATCACAGCAGCAGGTAACATTTAAGGGGAAAAGTGCCACCAATGGACAACGAAGCCGCAGTGCAGTCTAGTAACATTGATGAAGAATTAATCGATCATGTAAGGCTTTGTCCGTATTCAGAATCGGACTCCAGCGAAGGAGAGGATACTGGCGAGCAGGACTCCAAATCAGACATCAGTGTGCAGGGGAGTAAGGAAGACACAGACAGTGATGTGCCGTTGCAAAAGAGCTTATGTCCGAGAAGAACTGTTCAACTGCCATCGCCGTATGATGACTATGTAGTGGACTGGAAGCGTGGAATTACTGATAAAATGACAAAACAAACCGTTTAGAATTACGAATTCATTGCGAAAGGAGCATCGCTTCCAGGGTGACACATTCATTGCATTGCCCCAATACCTCTCAGCTGCTTGTTGGGAGTGGGACATGTCTCCGTTTTAGTGGAATTTTTCAGCGAAATTATGATGGGGACTCAGAACACCATTGGGGACAACGTCGTGAACGTGAATTGCCACAAAACAGTACAAGAGTACAGTTTCATCCTGTAGAACAGCGACAGGACGGGAATAATTCGACTAAGTATATAACTGACTTTTGCAATGTAACAGAATTTGTTTTGAAGATGTTGGCTGATGGCCCAAACAGTCAAGTACTTCTTACCATTGTTTATTTCCATGTTTATTACATGTTTGTGTATCCTTTTCAAAAGTCTGTGCAGATATTTGCATGGCTTTTTATTAATCCCATCTTCAGCCTTATTGCTATGTGCTGGAACTAAAACAAAATAGTACAATGTCTAATCATGCTCACACTATGCCATAACATGATTATTTATATTTCACAATATATAACATTTAATTAAGCTAGTAGAGGCTCACAGACAGTTTTTTTTTATCCACTTATCGACAGTTAAACAAAAATCTTGAGACAAGTTTGATCTTTCAACACAGGTGGTTTCACTTTCCTAGTAATTCAGTACTGGTTTCCAGTAAATAAAGTCTGAAGTTAATTTTTTTTAATTAAAAATAATAAAAAAGTGTGAAAACAAACATATTTATAACACCACTTTAAAACATAGAATTTCAGATGAGAAAACTCCAACAGAAATATTTACAATTTGTAGGAACAAATCAGTCTTAGCAAGCAGTTACTGCACACTGCACCCGGATGCTACAATGTAGGGATGGGCGATAATGCGATATTTCGATATTATCGCGATATACACCACACGCGATAGTGTTATCGCAATGCTTTTCATGTTTCGCAATCATCGCAGCTTCGAGCTCAGGTTCACATCGGAGCGCAACATTGTCGATAATTTCGCTAAATATTTACCGATTTTGACGTTCAAATACACCATTTTAATTGTTTTTTTGCCAGCTTTCCAATGGTGCAAACCACAAGTCTCTAGCTGCAACCGTTCTGAAGTAATATCTAATAAACCATTTAACTTACATTTTTAAACAAACATGGCCTCTAAATGGATAGGACAAATTTATGCTCACTGCTAATTTTAACAAGACTAATGCTACAAAGTGATTGTCTGTTGATTAATTAATAACAATGTTTTCACATCGTAATAGGTCACCTAATTATGTAGAAAATGTTAGGATTGCGCACTCTTTTTAGGTAAGGTATTTTTCTGAGTGTGGCTTATATGCGAGTGCAGCTTATGTGGTATTTCAAATACTTAACAAATTTGAAAGTGCTTTATTTTAAATAAGAACAATTTTGTTTATAATTTTGTATTAACATTACACTAACTAGGACTATTATGTACATACATTTATGCCTAGAAGTAGTAGTTCTCGGCCTAATCATGTATAGTTAGTAGGCTTGCTGTAAGAGTAGAGCTGTTATGACCAACTGATCAAATTAAGACAGCTTGGCCTACTTCTTGAAAAATATAGGGATGGACAGATATTAAAATCAGCATCGGTATTTACAGATATCGGTATTTTTCGTGCATCGGTATCGGATCTGTATCGGTGTTTATTTACAGATATTTTGTTGATACGACCATCTTCTGTGCGCACTGGCTATTCTGCCTAGCTTGAGAGAAACCTTTCCTGTATAGCACCGCTCGCATCGCATGACATCATCTGAACAGTGTCTCGGTGAATTTAACGCGTGCGTACTGTCGGCTTTTTGCAATTAGGCCTTTCTGCAGTGTGGACTGGGTTTTTTTATGGTCAGAGGTACGAATGAGTTTGACTTTTTTACCTGCTGACTTTTTAAAAAAATAGTTATCACTTATCGGTATCGGTGTATCGGAATCTGTATCGGATCGGAGTGAGGGGAAAATATCGGTATCGGATCAGATCGGTGTTTTTCTGTATCGGTCGATCCCTAGAAAAATATCGCAATAATCGCAAATATCGCATATCAAGGTGCTGCAATAATCGCGTAGCGGAAATTTCATTATCGCCCATCCCTACTACAATGGGTGTTTGTTTACATTTTCTCATTGCAGTTTTATTTCTCTTAATTTGAAACTAATAATAATTAATGTATTACCTTACCCTTAACCTCCTGCAAATGTTGTGATCGTCTTGTCTTGGTTGAATCCCAGATTTCAACACCACCTGCGACTACACAAATTAAAATTCGCAAGACGTGGCTAATACAGCTATCAAAAATAAATTCCCCAAAATTGTTGATCATGAATGACGTAAAAGTCTCCATCCAGCTGGATAAATATACCAAACTGACACGATTACGCTCTGCATCTTCCTTTTCTGTATCATTTGTCTGAAAAGGGGTATTAAAAAGTATTAGTTATATTAAGTTCCCGTAAAACATCCACCAAACCAAGTTAAAATTTCCAAGCCCAGCCAGCACACACTACAAACTAGTAGATTTTTTTTTTATTATTAATGTTTGAACTTGCTAAGAGAAGGAAAACTAGTTAAGCGAACACATCATTACCATAAATCGTGAACCGTATTAAACACCCATGGGCTTATACAGTTAATTTTGCAAAAATTGGGGTAGGCATTAAAATCGGAATTAAAAGGCATAAGTAGGCGTTGTTGATCCATTAAGAGAGAAACTGGACGCACGAGTACAATTGCGCAGCTTGTTGGGTACTACACAGAAGATTCGGATACAGGGCATGGATGCCTAAATTAAGAAGAGTAGTTGAACGTCGTGATGTCAAGTTTGACGAGCATGTTAATTATCATTCTGGAGGAAAGTTTGATATGCAGGCTATGACACACATAGAATAGAATAGAAGGTGTCGGCCAGTAAGCCTAGAGCTTTTTGAAGGCCCAAGCGGCAGTTGTTAAGTGGAAGATACCACCATCATGACAGCCTTTTTTTGAAGGATGAGGGAGGAAACCGGAGTACCTGGAGGAACCCTCGTGCAATGGGCAGGAAAACACCAGAGAAAAACCTGCACATATACAATTCCCTTCACCAGGATCGAACCTAGGTCTGTAAGAAGCCTGAGATGTACAGCTGGGACCAAGACACCTATTGAATGACAAGAGCTCCCCAGAGCGTACAGCTACCCATGTACTCAATATGTACAGGGTGGTCCACAAAAAACTGACGACCCAACATTTTCAAAGTTCAACTTTTCTAGTTAGCATCCATCAGAACCAGGAGAGGGCAGAAATCTTCATTTCATTAGATTTGATTTCTGTCCTCTCCTTGTTCTGAGGGGTGCTAACTAGAAAAGTTGGACTTAGAAAATGTTGGGTCGTCAAGTTTTTTGTAGACCACCCTGTATATCAAGCAGGGAAGTGAAGTCTTCAGTACCACCAGCTTCAGGGGAACAGACTCTACATTAAATATGTCTGAGGATGACGAGTCTTTTTCAGGTGAAGAGACATAACCAAAGCGGGAAGAGGTGTCAATGAGTGGACCACCTGAAAAGGAGTCGGCTCAGGAAGAAGCAGCCGGGATAGACAGCTGAAGCTAATGCAATTGTGCCATTGCCACCACAGCCTGAAGAGAATGAGGTCTACGACCAGTTTGGAGGCACTGTGGATCATGCAAAGCAGCAGGCATACCAACAATTAACAGGAGTAACACCACAGAGAAGATCATCTTTGCGTTCGGCCAACGGAGTTATGGGCACTTACAACATGTTGAAAATTAACTGGATTGGGCGTGATGGATTTTTGATTCAGCGTGCGGACCATGATGCTTATATGGATGCATGGGTGAGTGCTGCACCAAGAGAAAGAGAAGCACTGGTTCGTAAAGACAAAGCCTTTCTTTAAGACAGCAAACTCTTCAGATGACTGTTCAATAAAATCGGCAGAGGCACCAAATAAGTTTTCAAGAAGACAAATCTACCTCATTGATGTTGCATGTCGGGCTTCATTATTGAGGACCACTCTAGTTCTGGAGTATGTGCTGTAAATATGTCTGACAACAGCTAGAAAATTTTGGTTGATCTACATCAGATGCCAAAGACTGCAAACACATGCCCCCCAAAAAACAACACTTTGTTCTAACGCATTTTGCAATGGATTTACTTCAAACGTATACGCTGATGACTTTGAAAAGTCGAAATTCCACCTAATGTCAGAAAACTTAGCGAGTAGCATACAACAATTTTTTTTTCAGCACTGCACATGAACAATGAACTGTGTTGGGAAAAGGTCGAATTAACCAGGCGACGTCAGGCTATACACCGAGTGAGGAGCGACACGACTCGTCTACATTATGAAAAAGATATGATCAGGATTGTGTGCGTGTTTTACGTCTACTCTTCTGGAAAAAGGCACCTACAAATATGAAGTTAAGTGCCAAAGAAAGATAATGATATTATGATTCTTTCTCAGTTAGAATCAGCAAAGACAAGTAAATCTCCAAATTGGTTGGCTCCAACAGGCTAGACGTACAGAAAATTTAGACATTTACGTTTGAAAAAGCACTCAACAGATTTGAGTTTCTGAAGCACAGATAGTACATCAGTAAAGTGGCACTAATCACCTAATTTTTAGCCGAACATATCAAGCGTTTAATCCCTAAATTGCTAACTGATCACACACGCAATGAAAAAACACACATCTACAAACTACATTTTCAAACATCAATAACCAGTTGTGTTCATCTTTTATTAAATTCGTAGCACTTCCTGACGCATTTCAGCTTTATGTAGCCTACACGGTCTTAAAGATGTATTCAAAACATGTAAATTTTGTACAATGGAATGCTGGTGGAAAAAAACTCTAAAATGGGTGTGTTGAAACATTAAAATCTAGCAAAAGTCAAAATGTTGATTGGTACCCTTTCTAAGATAATGTTCTAAACCAATCACTGTGTAATAAATAGTTGAAGGTATGTTAGGCTCAGTCTTACATAAGAAGCCACACAGAGGCGGACTGGCAAGGTCAGGGGGTCGGGAATTCCTGACTGCCCTAATTCCTGACTGGCCTCTCAACATAAATAAATAAGTTAAAAAGGAAATTCCGTGTATTAATTTAAATTATTTCAATTTTTGTAATACTCAGTTACTCTTTTATTTATTCGTGCTAAGTTTCACACCTTTTGACTGTACCTACTAAATTAACCAACGTAGTTTTTGGTAAGTCTTTTTTGTCCTCCAAATACGATGCCGAAATTTCGAGTTTCAACCACAGAAGGCCGCTGTTTACTAGATGCAGTTTCTGGTGTCATTATGATTAATGAATGAATGAACGAGCAGCTGCGCCTGCGTATTGCACGGAAGCCGCTCTTCTTTAAGTACGTACGCATTTTGTATGGAGTGATTGCATTAACTGACAGGACATTAACGCACGGATCATTCGGTTACTATTAGCCATGGAGGACACAAGCGAAAAAGAAAGTGACGAGGACGTTTCTTCTGTCACGGAAATGAGCGAACCGATGACAAATCTTCAATATGCTTTAAAACGACGAAAGTCGGGAGAGGAGAGGAACGGAAGCCCATCTCGGTTAGCAAAAATGTACCATAACAGTCACATGACCGAAATGCAACAAATACTAAAGCCTGGCCTAGCACTTTGACACCATGACCATTTTCACTGAAAGTGGGCTTAAATTTTCAATTTTGTCTTTCCTTTACTTCTAGCAAGTTCGTGTCCTTAACTAGGCTTAGGTCCTATTTCCACGTTTTAAAATGCAGAAATTGAGATTCAATTATTGTCGAGGGCAGATCCAAGAAAGGCGCGAAGAGCCTGTGGCCCCCTTCATAACAACTCGCAAAAATTGTTCGGAAAAATATAGCTAAACTGAAAAAAAAATCAAAAATTGAAAAAAACAGCCCCCCCCCCCCAACTTTGTTCTGGTTCCGCCCTTTATTATTTGCATCAAACACTGCTGTTGAAAAATCCCACCCCACGAAATAGGCTACCTGCTGTGTGATAACACATAACACTGGACCTATTCGGTAATCACTAGGGTTAAATCACTTGCTTTTCATGATAAAAAAAAATTAGTTCCGAGTCTTCGTGTATATACCTGGTGTCCAGCATTCTTCTAAAGCCACCAAAAATAAATTTAAGGCATGGGAGGGGGTTTTACAAAAAAAAGTTTTTTCCTACTGTCTTTTATTTAAGTGGCGCCGTAAGCAATGTCTAATACGTATCGTTTGAATCCAGGAAAGGCCTCAGAATTCCGTCAGCTTCTGGGGCTCTGCCCCGGAACCCGCTGGAGGAGCTCACAGCATTCCCCCAGACCCCCTAGCTGCGATACATTATTTCACACATGTTAACTGTCTCCACCCCCCCCCCCTCCCGCCCCAGACAGTCACCCTACCGACTGGCCTCTTGACCCGCCAGTCCGCCTTTGAAGCCACGTTAAATCTGGGGTCCGGTATAGACACCGTAGCTGAATCAGCGGACAGATGAATGCCACCATGGAGAAATTTTGGCCAAATTTTTGCCGTTTCCCAAATTTTAACCAAGTTTGACATTCCAATACACCATTTTAATCATCTCGATGAGACCTTTCCATTGGTGGAACTAGAACAAAAGAATAAAGCACTGGAAAGTTACTAAAATATATATTTATGGGTAACCACATGATGTAAACACGTTACCTGCAGACAATTTTTTCCCCCCGACAATTGGCGTCGCAGACAGTAGCAGAAAGTTCTGCTTCTGGGGATATAAATCCCGACATGTCGAAATCCCGATGGGTCGAAATACAAATGGGTTACAAAATACCGGCATCCGGCGTCTACAGTGATTTGAAAACGACATAACTTCAGGAAAACACATACAACCACCACGCAGAAACACAACAAACTTACCTTGAATTTTCGGTGAAGTGCTACACCCATTCACCTTCTTCAGAAGTATCTCAACTACACAAAAAAACGTGCGAAAACTAAATGATGAAAGTTCGTGAACTCTGCTAACTCTGTTGATGAGACAGCGAGTATTTCACCCGGGTACGTGATGACGCCTAGTCACCTTGCCAACCAAAGAGGATTAGTGTACCGAATTCCTTGCCAGAAGTGTGATTCTTTCTACATCGGAGAAACCACAAGAACCCTTCATCAACGCATGAAAGAGCACGAAACTGCAACCATTAAGGGAGATCATCAGAATGGAATCGCTCAACACCATCTGAGAACACAACATTCCATTGCCTAAGACAAGGTTTCCATCCTGATGAATTCCAACACTCACAATGATGCACATCTGAGGGCCCTAGAGTCTTTGGCGATTAGACAATTCACAACACTTATACTGCGGCTGTGACGTCACGCTAACTCAACGCCATGCTAAATTTCCGTTGGTTAAATCCCGTTAACCAACACCGGAAGTGTGCGTCATAGCAAAAAGTGTGGGTTATCAAGTTACCCCACACTTTTGCCGATAACCCACACTTTTGACACTTCCGGATCACGCGACCAGGAACGCACACACCAACAACCAAATACAGCTTGCAAATAAAAACGTACAAAACGAATTACTTAAAAGGAATGAAATCCCATCCCTGCAAACTCTTATATGTCTGGCCTATAAGCTATCCATTCCGCGTTAACTCCCTCCCACCTTCCCTTCATTCATCCGATACCCTATTATTTTTTAAACAATTCTCAAACTACAAACGCTCAAAATGAATTACATTCCTTCCCCGAATGTCATTCTATCCCTGCGGCCTCTTATCGAAGTTCTATCACTCCGAAAAACTTCGAAAACACAAGCGAGCTGGCTAGCGTGAAATACGGCGAAACGACGCTTCGTCTCCATCCCACCCACTCCCCCCACACACGGACGCAAAAGACTAGTCGGTCTACCATCCACTCCACCCTCCATAAACTAAAATGTAATGACCTTCATTCATATCGAGATATTTTCACAAAACACAAACACGTTTTAATAAAATAAGAGTTAGCTAGACGTCCCAACCGTGGCATAAAACAGTTATTGGCTAGAATCTCGCTGTTATTGATTTTTAACCAACGACTGCGATCATTGTCCCGGCTCTCGTATGCAAAGGTCTCGGGCTGACGCCCTCGACCTTTGCATACTCGAGCCTGGCCAATGATCGCAGCCGTTGGTTAAAAACCGATAACCGCTCGCTTCTAACCAATAATATTACTTAAACATCCATTACTGAACATCACGGGACCGACTTATGATGGCATTGACAGACTGGTGGCACCTACGCTGGCTGCCACGCTTGACGCTGAGTGGGGTATCCAGATGGTAAATAAAGATCAGTGATGCTTCCAAACACGCGCAGTGCTTTTGAAATCTGGAATTCATGAACTTTCACCATGTAGTTTTCGGATTATTGTCTAATTGAGATACTTCTGAAGAAGGTGAACGGGTGTAGACCCATAAGCTGATTGTCGGGATTTCAAACCGGACCCCTTTTATTTCTATGAACACTGTTAAAAATATCCTTACTTCGTCTGTGAACTTGCGGATCCACTTTAGACATTGATGAAGAACTACTTCAACAACCCGACTGCTCTGGGGATTACCACAAGCCTTGCGCAAATCTTTGCCTATTACGTCTAGAAAAGCTTCAAATCGTTGAAAATTTGCTAGTGGTAAAAGTCGTTCCAAGATTTGGCAGCCAAGTTTGTGACATGCCAACTCAAATTCTTGATTTTCAGCTTGGATTTCATCAAAAACATTGTTTACGAAGACATCTGAAAACAAATATATGCCAACAAGTTATTATCAATTCACATAAACAAGAGTTCCACATAAGTTCCTCATATCCTAGTCACCAAATGAAGTAGACAGGATGAAATAAAAACCTCCAAAAATAACGTCAGCAACAATCGATGGGCCAGTAGGAAAACAAGTTTCTACATTGCTTTCTAGTGGTGGGTAAAAGTGTATGCAGCTTACGTTCACAGCTGCTCCTAGTTCAAAAATGCTTGATGAAATTGTAATGTTAATATGGGAAAGCGCTGATTGTCCCATCTGAAACTGCTGAGTGAAAGGTATACATTTAATAAATGGTCGAGAGTGAGCACTGTGCTGTAGGTGATTTTTATAAATCAGCATTATGAGATCACCTGGTTATGGGATTTACTTTCACGCGTAATTCCAAAAGAGCTTTTACGTAAGCGTCAGTCAGCTTTGGCAACCAAAGCTGCAGCAAAAAATGTTGCTGGAATTAAAAACAACAGCAACTTGGCTTATCAAAATCAGAAATGAGGCTTTTCAAAGAAGCGTGTCACGTAGCATCATTGAAAAAATATTTCACACACTAATCACCATTCGTAGTAAAAGCACAGGGCTCCCACGCCAAAATGGGAAATTTTATGATAATTTTACGACAAAGGTTTTATCTCCAAGGCCTAAAGGCAGAACTTTCTGTAACTATCTAAGACACCAATTGTCGGAAAAAATTTGTCTGCAGCTAATCTGTTTTTATCATATGGTTACTCACATGCTTATTGGTTTTTATGGAATAACTTAAATTCAGTGCACTATCCTATTGATCTGGCTATTCCACAAATGGAAAGGTCTCGTAAAGATGATTAAAATGGTGTACTGGAATGTCAAAATCAGTCAAAAATTGACAAGACAGCAGAAATTTGGCCAAAATTTGTCTGCGGTGGCCTTCAACTGTCTGCGACGTACGTCGCCCATCGCGCCGATTCTGCCATGGGGCTCCAAGGTTTTAAAAAAGAATTCTGAAACCCCCTACGGCCTACGGTCCAAAATAATCTGATTCACTCCCTCAACCCAAAGTAAGCGTTACTTACAACCCTCTCCAATGTCGGTCGCCACTCGCCATTTGGCGAATGAAAACCAGCAGTTGGCGACCTGAAATTTAGCCTTACTCGCCAAAATGGCGACTAGCAATAGAGAATGACACTCAAAAAAGCAATATCTGGGGAACCGTAAAAGTTAGAGACCAACGGTTTGCGACGTTATGGTCAGATTTATAAGGGCTACGTAACTGCTTTATCTTCATTAATACTGGGGTTAAAGAGAATTTTACAATTTCGTAAATGCATGAATTAGAAAAACCATGCATCCTGCAAGATGTCATTGGTATGTGGCGAGTAGAAATTGTGAAATGGCGAGTGCTTTGTAAGGTCTACTGGCCAAGGGGCGACTGCTACTGGATTCACATTCGAGAGGGTTGGTTACTTATGTCTATTCAGGCTACCTGTGGATTATATTCTATAGCCAAACGATTTCCAAATGTATGGAATTGCATCACATTTCCAATGAGAGGAAAGGCTGCTGTAAAGCATATTCTTGAAATCAGTCAAAGATGTGATTTTCAGACTTTGTTTGTATCCCAGACTCTTTTTAGAAATGGAACAACAGAAGATAGTCTTCAAAACCTTGAAACATTACAAGATGGGGGAGAGGGCATTTGTTCCCGAGAAACCAAGGCGTTCTTAGAAATCTTGACTTCCTTATCGACCACTTGTAAAAAAAAGTTCGTCCTCATAGTCGGAAAATTGGCAAACGCTATTACAGCAGAAATTTGACGACATAGCTTGATTTTATACTGCGCTCCTATATCCAGAAGATTACAACAGACCTGTCTTGAAAGATATATTATTCACGGCTCAAAGCTCTAAACTCATGGAACGAATCACTACGATCTACACACGAGGACGAAAACGGATTTTCAAAGTGTATAAAATCAAGATACGTTCTCTAAGTGTCAATTTATTTTACAGCATTTCTAGAAATTTCTAATATTTTATGATATTTATGACACAAAACACAATTTTATGACATTTCGATAAAATCAAAGAATTTTATGACATGTGGGAGCCCTGAGCACAGTAGGCTAGCCCACTTTACTTTAGAAGTACAAAAAAAAAAAAACGATGAAAAAAAGAGGTATCTACATCGATGCGCCCAAATAAAGACGCTCATCTCACAATAAGACAAGTCTCTAGGCCTACATGTTGAATAGTACACGAATTTGAAAGTCACTCCAATGCAGAGCAAAACTACGCATCTTTATGCTTCAACTGGAGGTGGTTTCAGAATTTTTCTGTGCTTCTGCAGCAGAGGAATGGATTTTCCTCGATTACGTAAAATAAGCTACTATGCTTTTACTAACAATGGTGATTAGTGTAAAATATCTTTCCGTTAATGTCTATTCACAATCAATGTAATTGCCAGGTACCGGTTTTTTGAATCTTAATTAGCAGTGTATGTGTCATTGTTGTGGTAAAAGCGGACATAGGAGACCACATTGTACAAAGGCTACGCCTGTGAAAATTGCCACACCATTGGACACATGAACTCGGTTTGTAAATCTCGTAAAAGATCGAAATCCTGGAGTAAGTTTCCTGAGGGTGCTCGTACAAATAAACTGGCAAAGTTAGTAACCGTAAATATGGCAAGAAAGCTTAATTCTTACACAATCCTAACGAACCAGATTCAGTTTCAAGTCTGGTTTCAAAAAGTTACAGCGTTACTGTAAACAACATTAAAAGCTCAAAATCGACAGTCAACCAAATGCAGACATTCGAATTGTGGGGGAATTACTCCATAACTGTAAAACCCCAAGTCAGAAATAAGAACATTTCCCGGTGCCCAAGACAAAGGATTTGTTTAGTGAGCTGGCAGAAGCAATTTTTTCTTTAATTGGCTTGAGCGATGCCTTCTTGCAAAAGAAGCTGGAAGACAGTTCCAAACCAATAGCCTACTCACAGTGGCCATGTGCAAGGGGTTATTCAAATGTCAAAGGCTACCGCTTGGTCTGGCAAGTTTCCCCAGGAACATTTGAAAAAAGAACAAAATTTCTGCTAGATATTCCAAAGCGCAGCCATTTTATGATATCTTAGTATAACATAAAAAAAAGTTCAAAGATCACACTTCACCACACAAAAAAGAACAAAAACCCTGTCCACTTTGAATTTTCGGTTGAATAATGCAGCATTCACCTTCATCAGAAGAGTCTGACGTAAAAACGAAATGGAACAAGGTTCACATTGCTTCTGACTATGTCTGGTGAAGACAGATGCTGCACCATTCCGCGTAAAATTCAAGTGGACAGGGTTCTTATTCATTTCTTTGTGGTGAAGCGTGCTCTTTGAACTTTCGTATGCATGCCACAGTAAACACCGTTTGCCTATATTTTCCTGATATGTTAGTAAATGGCAAGGGGGATGAGTACGGTGAGTTTTAGGAGCTTTGCAGGAGGCAGCGTTAGATTAATTTAAAGAAATGAACATTATACCAAAGAACTTGTTCTCGCAGAGGATCGTAAGTTCTCCGAGTACAATCAGACAACACTGAGTTACAAAATGGGATGCCTCCCTTGACCGCGGCACATTTTATCTATATAAATTAACCCTTAATTAATGCAAAACTAATGTCGCTCCCGGTATCCCTAACGCTTCCCACCGCACACTTCCTCTTCATTGCCTTTTGCGGCTAGAGAACGCCCCGCCCCAGAGTCAAGGAGGCGGGTGGGAAAACAAATTAACACCGTGTCGTCGGATTCTACTTGGAGAACTTATTCTTCTGCCAGATACTGTGACGTTACCAGCCTTACTTGATCAAGATTCCAGACCTCTTGTCTGTAGATGCCGTAGAAGTTACCCTGCCAAACATAGCAGCAACCCCCGTTGATAGTGAGTGGCGAATGCAGAGGGAGATGATCCGTCCGCCACTGCACAGATCAGAGAGGCTGAGGCACCAAAACCAATGCCACAGCCACACGCACCTGCTGCTCCCGAAATTGACCAGCGTCAACACCCGAAGACTACGGCACCGCACACAACCATCCGGCTACCGTCTGCTGACCTGAAGATTTATGCGGCCATAGAAAACGAAGAAGGAGCCTTCCCAGACGTCTTCCCGAGACAAAGGCCTGCTGATCGTGCAACGGTGCCATCTTTCGGAGGCATGTAGCCAAGGAACGGATTACACCAAGCATACGATACACATTCCTCGTCTACCGTAGCATCAGGCAAGGGGCCCCACTCCTCGCCGTTCCAATGTCCCCGAATGACAATACCGACTGCCTCCGGGTCCTGAGAATTGGCCAATTCATGTTTAGCAGCGCTAGTTCCCTGGCTCTCATGCCAGCGTGTACCGCCAAAAATATCACCACCTTTAAACCTGATTGTTGCAACCCCAAAGCTTAGATGGAACGCAACGTCCACTGGCACCATCTTGGAAAGTGACAAAGAGTTTCGTCCGTTTGCGCAAGCCATGTAGCAGAATCTGCACGACGTGCGACGATAAGTCGCGGACAGTTGACGGCCGCCGTGAACAATTTTAGGCCAAATATCTGCCATTTTGTAAATTTTTTACCAATTTTGACATTCCAATACACCATTTTAATCATCTCAACGAGACCTTTCCATTGGCGGACTACCCAGATCAATAGGATAAAGCACCGAAAATGTATTCAATAAAAACCAAGTGGGTAACCATACGCTAAAAACGGATTAGCTGCAGATGAGATTTGATTTGATTTTAATCAGAGCCTTGGCATGATGTCGTATGCCCTAAAAACAAGATTACACTCAACAACAACACAATAACCAACAGGCTTAACACTAGAATTCAACAGAACCATCGAGCTGCAGACAGTTCTGCTTCTGGGTACGCAAGCGCGAAGGCCAAGGCCGAAAGAAAGAAAATACAGTGTACCGGTATATACTGGTAGCTACATTATTTTAAAGCTGCAGTCCAAATTCTCTCGTCCATTTAATAAGAACATTTTTAGCATTCTCCTTAAAGTTTGTATTAAAGAGGTTTTACTGCATACAGGTTCTACTGCCACCCGAAATTGACCGAGGAGCTTAGGCCTTTCTTTTGTAGGAGAGAAGAAAGCTCTCTGGAACACAAGACCTTGTTTTGGGGGCACAGAATAATAATTACCAGTGCTTTACGTATTCAAGTTCGTAAAGAATTACACCTAGGGCATTGTGGAATAGTATACTTAAAGTTTTGGCTCGTTCTAAGTTATGGTGGCCTAGCTTAGATAATGATTTGGTATTATTGGTTAAAGGTTGCACATTTTGCCAAACTCATAATGACGGCTGTTGCTGGTCGTAAGCATGCATAGGAAATTCCAGTAAACTGCTGGGACAGAATTCGTATTGGTTTTACAAGGCATCCCAAAACTGTTACCCTATGTATTTAGACATAAACATTTGGCCAAACGACACAAATGTGGACTTGACTGTAGAAGTTGCTTTCATTAGGCTTGAATTAGATAGTCGACCGTGAAGTCGGACTCTCGCCCGATTATTGCTAGCATGCATTTGAAAAATAGCATCATAGGTGACCGTGTATTGATGAAATTGTGCTTCACATGCGTATTGTTTTCAGCTAAGTCATACTGCTGTACAGTATCTGGATTGTTCTAAGGTAGGCGGGGAGCTTCCGTGGAACACAGGGAGCCGTCACTAAATACTCTTGGTGTGCCGGCCTTTTTTTTAAACTCACCACTCTTAAGAGTATTTTGTGACGGCTCCCTGTGCCGTGGAAGAAGCCCCCCCCCCCCCCCACCCTCACTCTTACAGAACATGGGAACATCGTTTTCATGTTAGCAGTGTCTCTAGTCCCGGTTGGGACGTAACTGTTTCAAGCCTTTTTGGACGCGTTGCCGGGACCGGAGTTCTGCGTGTGTGGATCCCGGCAAACAAAAAACAACGTATTTTTAGGCAAACTTATATTAGTTTTAGTTAGGTTTGGTTAATTTAGGTTAGGATAGGTTACCTTGGTTAGGTTCACTTTAACAAGCTGAAGGCCTAGTTTTCAACGAATTCACCGGGACCTGAGTATTTATAAACTGGATCCCGTTACCGGGACCTGAGACACAACCTTTCATGCTTCGTAACGCCAGTACACCACTTTTACAGTACATACAGGGGTTTAGTAGCAGCAGCGTTTTTAAGTTTCTTGCTGCCATTTCATCAGTAATGGACCTAATGGGGCCACAGGGGCTCGTCACAAATTACGACCTGGCCGGCCGAGTCGTATTTTGTGACGAGCCCCTGTGAATGGGGCTTTACTGGCAGCAGCGGTAAGTATCCGATCACTGCGTTAAAAATTACCTTTATCATCGTCGGTGTCAAACTTTTCTTGCAATCGTTCCCATATTCTGCAGTAATATTGAAACGTTTCATCATCAATGTGATGTCTCTTTTGGTAGTTGGCAAGTCGTCTCCATCGATTGTTATCATTCCTCTTTTTCTTTTTTGGTTTATAACCTTCATTAGCTGTCTCCCGACCACGTTTCTTCGTTGACAGTGCCGCCATATTGATTCAAAGAACGAAAGCTTCTTTCCGGGTTACAAACGTACTTCCGTTTCCGGCCAAACAGGGCCTCCGAAAAACCCCAAGCCAACCAAACTCATCCAGTCTAAAGGCAGAACGAAGTTTGCTCATGGGTATGCTGTGTTTTAACGGTACCAAACTGCCTCCAGATCGTTGAGTTTGGATTGGTCAATGGGATTGGTAGTTATCGAAGATGCCCAAAGGCCTGCTGCGTGAAGTGATGTCCTCCACAAGTTGCTCCAGCTGGAACAAGATTTATTGGGAGTTTACGTGTAGCTCTACAGATGCTTTCTCCGTAGCGAATATGGCGTTATTACTGCTGGTCTATTCTAGACTAAAACCTGCTGTATAACAACGTGAGAAAATGATACGAACCGAGCCCCTGGCGATGATGTAAATAGCGTTCTATTAAAAAAAAAAATGAAGCTACCTGCGAAAATCTCGCTCTGTTTTCTGCGCTAATATGTAATATAGTAGGCTGACCCTACTGTATATTATGTTCAGTCAATTGTCCCTGGATTGCCAACAGGAAGTAACCGCTTACGATAATCAATAACTAAAACAATACTAGTTTTGTCGAGGCTAGTAAAAGTTGGGAAAAAAATATTCCCAAGAAATTGTATGTAAACGTATTAATTTTTCTGTTCGTCAGAGAAGGCCGACTAAAATTAACGGCGTATATTTGTGTTTTGAATTTGATGGAAGGGACTGAAGTTGCCCTCGAAATCTCCATGTGAGTTTCTATGGGTTTCATCATACTCTGATCTTAAATCTTCTTGGTGATGCAAAATGGCTTACAGATTTTTAGCGGGTTCAAGAAAGTTAGAAAAATTCGTTAGAAAAGATCTTCTAAAATCAAGATTCACAAGAGTTCAGGTAATATGCGTACGTTTTGCTGTAGAGTGTAGGTCTTGTCTCCTCGAGCTTGGATAAAAATGATAAATTCGCGAATTAAACGTAGGACGAGTTCAAAACCGGCAATGACTTTGCAATATTTATTTATTTATTTATTTATTTATTGAACAAATCATTGTTCTTTCTAAACCTACAACATTTTAACAAGAAAAAGTATTAAACAACAATGATAATTGAAATTATATAATTTCGGTTATAGGTAAGATTAAATTTCGAAGCAAGGAAATAGTTTAAGAGTTAATAATATATAGAACCAACTCCGCACGATGAAACTTGCACCCTACTCGGTAAAAATGGTTTTAGGAAAAATGGGCAGTATGATCTGTAGCTTTGTTTTATTATTATTATTATTATAATTATTATTATTATTATGTATTTCCGAATCAGACCACAAAATGGTTCATACATACAACTACAAATAACTGGCCTAAGTCACACAAGCAATACAATTGTTGTGCTGCAGTATATTATCAAAAGATGTCGCTGATTACCGTAGGAGTCACGATGGTTGAGTGGTGCAAAGCCGAGCCTGACTGCTGTCGCCCGTGAATTGGCTCTTGACTGGAAAGGGGTTCCTGGCGTGTAAGTTCTGGCCAGGGTAGTGTAGAGAAAACCGGTAACCAGTGTTTGGAATTACTTTGGCATGCTGAAAAACTTATACTACACCACAACAATAAACAAGAAATGTGTCCACTTAAAAATATTTCAGTGCATAAAGGACGGCGTCCACCTTCATCAGAAGCGCCAGTACAAAAGATAAGTCGGTTACGTAGCGTCAAGGTTCGTCTGCTTGTGAATTTTCCGCATCAGCATAGAAAACTCTCCTATGACTCATGCCGCCCGAAACACCAACTGTGAGCTGCCCTCTTCAGCGAGTTGAACAGAATTGTTGACCACTCCGCCCACGCTGTCGCCCGTGAATACTTACTACATGCAACGACTAAGTATTTGTTGCTTCGGTATTAGCCTTCAAAAATGCTTTGTGCGGAAGAACGGTCGTCATCCGAAAAATACGGCACTGCTGGAAGTTGGTTCATATTCCAACACTCATAAACCCTGTGCAGTGATGACAATTCTTCTAGACAGGACAGAAAAAGTGTATCGTGAGCTTAAGAACAGTGTAATTGAGTAAACGAAGCAAGCAGTCTACATTAGTAAAGACTGGCCGTGTGAGGATACACAATACACTAGTCTGAGAAAGAAAGAAAAGACAACTGCTCCGACTGGGACTCGAACCCAGGACTTCCCGTTTACAAGCCGGGCGCTTTAACCACTGCGCTACCGGGCCGGGTACTGGCTGGTAAACGGGAAGACCTAGGTTCAAGTCCCAGTCGGGGCAGTTGTCGTTTCTTTCTTTCTCAGTGTATTGTGTATCCTCACAGGGCCAGTCTTTAATGCAGACTGCTTGCTTCATTTACCTTTTACCGTGTGATTTCTTTCTTTATTTACTACTTGCATTATTTCTAGTGTGGAGGCCAAGAAGCAAAGTTGCTTTCCCTCCTTGTATGTATGTTTGTGATCTTTAGGTCACCACTCAGAAAGATTGAACAGCTACTTAGCTCGGCTAGAGCTTGTAGCCAGTACCCGCCCTGGTAGCGCAGTGGTTAGAGCGCCCGACTAATAAACGAGAAGTCCTGGGTTCAATTCCCAGTTGGGGCAGTTGTCTTTTCTTTCTTTCTCAGACTAGTGTATTGTGTATCCTCACAGGGCCAGTCTTTAATGCAGACTGCTTGCTTCGTTTACCCTTTACATTGTGATTTCTTTCTTTATTTGCAATTGAGTGTTTCCTCAGAATCCACCGAACCACCGAACCTCAAGAAGGGCAAGAATACCCCACCCTTGGCTCTGCCACGTGTCAACCAGTGTCGCCCAATCTCCCTTTCCTCCGATCCCTGCTCCACTGGGAGCAAAGTCAGGCAACAGCTCCCCCCCCCCCCATCCCTCCATGTGCCATATCGCAGCCATCCCTACCGAAATTTACCCCATGTGTTTTGCTTTCCGGAATGTTGTATATTGTATGCCGTGTAGAGATTGTGGACCAGTCTACATTGGTGAGACCCACCGTCGTCGTGAAGCGCGAATTGATGAACACTAAGGGGCAGTGAAGAAGGGAGACCCTAGAAACGGAATGGCAATGTATCATCAAAACGAGAATCACGAGCACACCTTTCTACTTTTGCACGAAGCACTCAGAATGATGCCCATCTACTAGATTCGGAATCCATTGCCGTCAAACATTTCCAAAAGCAAGGTATCTCCCTCCTAAACATTCACCCCCAGCATACCCCAACATTGCTCTGCTAGTGAGACGTGACCTTGCTAAGAAACTTGGATGACAATGAAGGTTAGAATTTGAACTCGCCGTAAAGATCAGTGGGGCCAATGCAGATGCGGCAAATTCAAAACTTGACGTTATGTAAACGACGTATCGTTTTATACTGGAGCTTCTGATGAAGGTGGATGCCGTCCTTTATCCACCGATAAGTGGAGAAGTTCTGTTCATTGTTGTGGTGTACTGCAAGTTTTTCTGGGCAGGGTAGTGTGAGAGACTACCAGGTTCCTTCATCAGTAATGCGATCTATTCTGAACTGGTATGTATAGTCTCTCGGCCCTATCTTCATTTGAGTATATGACGTTCCGTAGGAATGAATAATCTACTATGATTCGGTGTACTTATTGCGGGACTTGTTACGTGATAATCTCGATCGTAGCCAGTAGGCTAGGCCCAGAAGCAGAATATTATCAGCAGCCAGTCTGCGACAAGCTTTTTACAAACTAAAAACGGTCTGCGGGAAGAGGGAGGTGTCAACGGGTTGCAGGCAGGATGTGAACGTAGAATTTTGCATTGTGCAAAATTTTTGCATTAGGCCAATTTGGTTTCATGAACAAGTTTCTTGCAAGAACTTTTTTCTAGACCTTTGTAGATTGTTTTTGCTAAACAACTTGAGAAAGACCAACGCTATCGTCATGAAAATAGCACCATTCAAAAGCTCTCGAAAAAACAGTTTAAAAATAGTGTATTTGAACGTCAAAATCAGTCGATTTTTGGCGAAATTATCGTAAAGAGCAAAACGTGCAGGATAAATCATACTTCAACACCGCCAGCCGTACTGCGACATAGAGTCGCGCATCGTACTGATTCTGGTGCAGGGCCAGTAGGTATGTTGGAAAACAAAATTGGACTGGTGCTGAGATTCTAACCAGCATATATACACCAACTGATTTGCAACGCAGCGTTCTTGATATGAAAACCAAGCCTTTGAAAAATTTTATATAAGGTTGATGCATTTTTTGTAGTACAGTTGACTAAGTGCATGGTTCTTACTGGGCTTTGAAATCTTAAAAGTGCTTGAAGTTGACCATTGCAAAGTCTTGAAAGGTCTGGAATTTCAGGAAAATTTTTGTTTCTTAACTACCTGCAAAATAAATAAATACGGATGCAAACCTATTTCCGTTGCCTTTTAATTTATATGTCAGACTGTATGAGTGGGGAATCGAACCCACGGCCTTGAAACCAAAGGCCGAAGTCTTACCGCTGAGCCATACTGACACGGCCTATCATTGGCAGGTGTAGCGAAAGTAACTTATCTTCGTCAAGCAGATACAGAAGCTAGAGTAGCGAAAATAGGACAAACCAATTCAGAAAGAAGGCATTCGAAAGCATTGTGACGACATGCACGACTACTTCCCGTCATCATTCTGCAGAGCAAGTCCGGACCTCTCGCCAGGGAATCCGGAATCAGACTGGGTCACAGCTTTGATACTGCTTGTTACTCCTTGCTTCTTCAGGCTCTTTATGTTCTTATGGGTGTAGGTATAGTTCCACTGTACCAGTCATCACCATTGGAGAGGAAGCCAATTACGGCACGTATTGTATCCTTGACACCTCTACTTGGGCTATTCAAGGGAAAAAATTAAATTTGTTATATAAGTTAACCAATTAGCAGTCATGCTTGTTGATGCCATTAGCAACTCAGCTGGTCTAAAAGGCTACGGCTACTTTCATACTGTAGGTTTGTTCAGATAGTAGCTCTATCCCCTGAAACCTGACGGCTTGTAAGAAAGCACGGCATTAAACATTTGGAGATTTCGTAGGAAAACGGACGTCACCAAATTCCAGACCAATGACATAGACTTCCTGAGAGAGGAATGACTCAACAAAGTTTGAATTCCTAGATGAATGATCTAACCTCTGCCGTGCTACGGAAAGCTTGAATTTAGTTATTGGTTGCGTGTAGTATTCAAGCAAGCAGTAAACAGTACAAGTTAATAATCTGTGGAGAGCCAGTTTATTGTAATATTAGTATAGTATATGCTACTCGTACCAGGAAAGTGCCTCCCAAGAAAAATCATTCTTTTGCATAAAAGTAGTAGGCAGGTCAGCACGACCAAATACGAAAAAGAGTTAGTAATTCAGCGAAGCAAGGTGTGGCAGACTGCAAGTATTAGAATTAGTACATGTAAAACTTGTAGCAAGATTAAAAATGTTTACGGTAGGCTAGAGGAAAGTGAATAGACCAGTTTGAGACTTTCTATAAAACACAGCTTTTTAATAAACTGGCTCGAAGCATGGAGCCCGACTCCTACCCCTCAGCCGCATTATTTTGTTATTTCCAGCTGGCTTAACAGAAATTTTGGCTAAATTGCAGCTTGCCACCAATTTTGAGGCCACCACCGGCCAACTATAAATTTGTCCGGCTGGCGGCTAACCTCAATCAACAGAAATGAAGCAAAGGGCCATAGAAGATGAAACTCGCTGCACATGAACAAATGAGGAAATTACTATCTTTTTTTTTGGGGGGGGGGGTCATGCATTTCTAGGTGATTAGCAAAT
>JAHWFP010011473.1:32139-42959 GCA_023313725.1 Lithobius niger | reverse complement strand
ATCTTGTCGAAGTATATAGCGCTCACTTCTAATGGTCAGTAGTGGTGGTTTTGTACCATTTTGTGTAAATGGTACAAAAAAAAAAAAAAGAATAACACCTTTACCACAACCAGCCGTGTAATCATATTTACCTTTTCTACGAAAGACATATACTGAGCGAAAGGATTTCCGGCTTCAAAATGTAGAAACCTCATCATCGTGGTCGATGAAAGTTCTGTTATAATGTTGAGAGTTGGAAAAAATCTAGGAACGAAACACGAGGTGCTCAAATTAGAGACTGGGAAAGCTTATAAATGTGTGCAGTGGATTATACCGATAAGAGCGTATGGATTTTATCGGTGGTACAAATGGATGGACCGCCCCCCCCCAGGGAAAAAGGGGAGGCGTTTTAGGCAGTGTATACTTACTTTAAAAGTGTTTGTACTGTAACAATAGTGGCACAGTCTCCCATTTCATCGTCGTCATTAAATGACGTTTCCCGATTTGTCACGACGACATCTTCAGCTAGATCGACGCCAGCGGTGAGCAGGTCATCAAGCCTATGAAAGGAAGAAAAAATAGAACATATAAAGTTCACATGAGTGTTTCGATCTTTATACTCGTTTTATTGTTTGATCAGCTAAATTTTGTCGTTAAATGGTCGTATTGTTCGGGATGAATGTAGTATTCAAATTCATTAGGGTCAATAAGTAGTTAATACGAGTACCAAAATGTACGGAACTAAGACAAGACTCCAGGCAAATCCAGGCAGGGGGCCGGCAACCGAATATCCCGGGCCTGGTACATAATGGATGTCGGGACCTAATTTTCTGGCTAAGGAGTCTGGGGGAGTCCCATAAGTTTCCAAGCATTACCTATGGCAGCACCCTTGAAGAAAATACTTTTTCTGTTTTTCTTCACATATTCGATGACTTTGCTGAGGTTTACAACACGTAAAAACTAATTTTTTTTTATAATTATTTAAAATTCTACACAAATACATATAACATTATTGATATCGAAAAGTCCAACAACTAAACTCAAGTCGAAATTCCCTGGTCCAGCCGCAAGACCCGAGTCCAGGGATTCATCCCTTTAAAATATTCGATCTGGCATGACAAACCCAGCCGCAGGCAGAGTGCCTGAACCATTTGCGGTTATCAATTTTTATTTTACGATTTTTACTATCATGTTGATCTATAGCTCTGTATTATTAATAGGTTTATTTTCAACTAGTGGAAAGCTGAACGAGCCCCTTACTCCTCCTCCTTCTCAAAAACTTCTTACCCCACCGTTACTCTTCTTCCCACTCTCCTAACTGGAGAAAGGTTTTCTTTTTGCATGGTACAGATGAGGAGAGGTTTCCCACTCTCCTAACTGCAGAAAGGTTCTCTTTTTGCATGGTACAGATGAGGAGAGGTTTCCCACTCTCCTAACCGCAGAAAGGTTCTCTTTTTGCATGGTACAGATAAGGAGAGGTTTCCCACTCTCCTAACTGCAGAAAGGTTCTCTTTTTGCATGGTACAGGTGAGGACAGGTTTCCCACTCTCCTAACTGCATAATTTTTGCTTGTTGAGAGAAACTATAATGAAGGAGGGTTTTTAATTGGGTGTTTTACTTGAAGTTGCTGGGAAATAAAATCAGATGTGAACCTATTTACGTTGCTTTTTGGACTTATATCTCAGACTACCTGAGCGGGGAATTGAACCCACTACTTTTGAAACCAAAGGCTGAGATCCTACCGCTGAGCCATACTGACACGGCCAAACGGAAACGTCCATAGGCAGCATTTCACACGTGCATATGTACATATAAGCACGTATATCATTCGTCTGGGAAGTTACTGAGTACCTGTTTCTTTTTATCACTTTGTGGAAGAATAGTGGATGGCTTTGAGTATTCTGTATTATAGCTGGTTTCTTTTTCGGTTCACTTTTTTCCTGTGATGCGGTTGATTGTTTCATTAGATTTGTGTTAAGTGTTTTTCTTGGTATTGTAATGCTTTTTATTGTAGCGTGAGATGCTCTTTGTTGAATCCTTTTATTAATTTTGTAAGAAAAATAATGCACTCCGTAATTTAACATTGCATCAGGGCGACATCAACTTGTTTAGAAATCTAGTCTATTATACTTTGGAAGATATTCACGTCAAGAACTATATTACGTATGAATACTGCATATGTCATCTACAAAATCACAGAATTATGTATGGCCTTTAGTTTAGTTTGAAGAGAAAACACGCTACGAGACAGTGATTCATCACTGGCCTATCATAAATGCTACCTAAGATGTACTAAGATAGTCCAACCCGAACTATGCCTTTGTGATGAAGTATGTCTATAAATCCCCATATGAGGTATAACACGTTGTTTAAATCTTTTTTCCCGGCTCGTTAATTCTACACTTAACGACGGTCATGGACACTTAAGGACACGATAATGTAGATGGCCTCACTCCCCCACAAGACAAGATGTATGACAAGATTTAGATTAGGGGTTTGAATAACATCTCTGTAATGTGTGGTGCAGTGGCAACCCGGACCACTGCACTGTGACTGAGGTTGGCGCTAATGACCAAGTTGTCGACGCGCCATTAAGCCTCAATCCCCCCCCCCTCACTCCCCCTTTGATGCTGAATTTGGAGCAAAGGTTTTAAGCCAATGGAAGTGATCTTTGCTTCCTTCCATCAATCAATTTTCAGCAAGAAACAAGGCAAATTTGCTTAAACAAATTACTGGACAGTTACTTGACAAGATTCAATCCAATAAAGTAGTTTCATGTCTTTAGAATGTGAAGCAGTCTTAAAAAACTTGTCTTTTGTGGATGAATCAGTTAGAATTATAAGTGATTACCACAATCAGTCACCACTTCTGCTTACTTGTCAATGTTGCCTTTCATCCAGTAGATCATCGGGAACCATGATAGACTATCAATAAATGCGGGATCAGGCCTAAAAAAGCCAAACAAAAAAATATGTAGTCATAATGTAAAGTGTGTCTGACATTGCTCCTTTAGCAGTCACTATTGTTGCAATTTATCTAAGTATTAACATTTCAATACGATTGCTGCTATCGAATCCACAATGCAATTTTGTGATAAAAAAAAAATTGCTGAAGAAAAATACTCTTTTATAGAACTGCTGATTAAATAGAAGAAAATTTTAAATTCTGGAAAGAAAAGGTGGAATCAGGCCATTGGTCTGACAACGTCTGCGTCAATAGCAGTGGCAACATGTAAACATGAGATCGACATTTCTCCTAGGAACTGAACAGTCAAGTGGGAATGTCTATTGCAGAACTGGTGAGTTCTAGTCTATTATTTTTAGATTCTTGTCTAGCAGAAAATAAAGTGCATTTTTTTTTGGTTTAAAAATTGTGCAAGCATATATTCCAGAAATTTGAAGTGGTCCAGAATAAATGTGGTAAGAAAAAGTTTGTCCAGCTGTTATCTATCGATATAAAAGAATATTTCTCTGATAAGTCTTTAAAATTATTGAGGTTGAGAGGGAACAGTAAAAATCAGCGCTTTTGTAACCTAATAATGAATCCACATAGGTGGTCAGATGGATAAAAACTGATCAGTCTGCAACGCCGCAATGCTGTTGATAAAATGTTTGCGTCTTTGGTATAACTGAAACATTAAGATTATCTTAAATTCAAACAAGTACCAAAATATTGCAGTAGCTTTTTATCAAACATACGCAAAAGGCAAGAAAGTGTTGCAGTAGATCTGTTTCAACATTGTTTGTACAATTACACAATGTCGCAATTATTATTGGGAATCAAAAAAGGTAGCTGTAACTTTCATGTAAATATGAAAGAGAGATGGCTCGTAGTTTGAGTTATAGTGCACGTGCACGTATCATGTACTCCATAATAGTTGTTATCAGAAAGACTACTTAGATATATGCAGTCAAAATACAGGAAAAAAAAAGTGTTATGTTCCGTCAAGCAGTGCATGTCAGTATCTAACAATATAGAAAACGGTGTCATAGCAAAGTCATCATGATTGACTACTTGGGCCAGTTGATTTACACTGCCCTTTTACTGCAGTCTTATTTCTACTATAAAAACAGTAGACTGTGGTCTTATTTTCTGTTACCAAAATAGTAGACTGTGGTCTTATTTTTTGTTATCAAAATAGTAGACTGTGGTCTTATTTTTTGTTATCAAAATAGTAGACTGTGGTCTTAGTTTTTGTTTCTTCTTCATTTTTTTCAGCAATTCAGGGAACCCATCCTTACCCTCATCACCCCCCCCCCTCCCACAGACAGACAGTTTATGTTCAGTTGTTAATTTGTTAATAGAGAATGAGAATGAATAGCAAGTTGTGAAAACAATATTCGCACTAGTATAAGCCTAAAGCTTGTAGCACACTACTCCGTTCCGTTCCTTTCCATCCCGTTCCAACGAATGACGGCAACTGATGGTTCAGTGCACATTGCTTCCGTCGCTAACCGTTTCACTCGGCTCCGCTAAACTTTTAAATTTGATCGCGCCCAAAATTGGCAATGCATATGAAGAAAGACTTGTAGTGACCGTAAGTAGGTAATTAAATAAAAAGTCGTAATAAATTAGGTATTAAAGCTTTACACTTGGGCATGATGATATTTAAGTCCAGAAGGCAACTGAAATAGGTTCGCATCTGAATTTAGTAGGAGAAAAGCATTGTACGCAGGCGCATAACGGATGACGACGGCTGTCAACTGACGGCAGGGGCATGCACTGTAAGGATTCTGCCTCGACAATCACGTCCGTCAACCGATGGGTCGTCACGGAACGAGACGGTGCAGTACACTCGGCTCCCCTAATTTACATGCTTTTAATCCAAACAGAAATTTGACGGCCTGCGACGTGACATGACAGAACGAAACGGAATGGAGTAGTATGCTTGCAAGCTTTATGAAATAACATTTGCCCCAATGTTTGGCATTGCGAGTACAATAACTTACTCTTCCTCAAACATGAGAACCACTGGCTTCAGGGTACAACGTGCGAGCACAGAGGCTCTTAAAGGCAGAATGAAATTGTAGATGCCGTTGTTGTCCTTAACGGCTATGAGGATGACTGAACGGTTCTGCCAGTTGTATTGTTTGGCATTTTGGTATGGGCAGTGATCGCACTCCTGTAACATTATACAGTGAAGATGATATTACTTTTGTGCAATAGTTATGTGCAGTGTAAATATCTTAAGCTGGCATCATGCATTAATAATAGAATTACTAGTATATTATTACCTCATTTTTGTCGTTTTTATTGTTTAAAAGTCTTCATTTAATCACATATAAATAGCGCTCATGGAGTATGGTCCGTTTAAGCTCTCATAATAAAACTCCCTCTAATCACTTAACTGGGGACTTGCAACATTGTCCCGAATAAAATAAACTTTGGATACTTTCGTTGGGCAATGTTGTGCTACTAGTTCATATGCATCCATTCCACTAACTTTTAACTTCTTTTGATTTGATTGTTGTAATAGCGTTAAATCAGTTGACACGACAATGTGAAAAATAAGTATGTAGGTATCTTTATTTTCACATTGTTGTGCTGACTGATTTAATGGTATTCCAACAATCAAATTAAAATCAGTTAAAAAGTGGGCACTTTTGAGCAATGAAACAGACAGCCAATTCATCAAACGATGCTTCAACAATGACTGTGCTTTATTCTCCTACATAATTTTTTCATTATAATATGCTGTTGCTATGGTAGTAAAACAGTTGATGAATTACATTATAGTACAAGATCGATTTGGTTTTTAATGTTACTATCCCTTGGAAGTCTTTTTTCAGTGCATTTAACTCTGTTTGTTATGTATTATGCTTAATTTTACTCCTGACTTTCTCAAATTTTAATTTACTCAATTTTCTTTAATTCAAATCCGATGAATTTTTTTTCTGACTACGTTCTGCCGCTGTGTTTAACAGGTACAAGTTTATGTCATAAAAAGTGACCAATTAAATTTATTCTTATAAGCTTAACTATTTAGCAATGCACAGTGAGTAGCTTGTGTCCAATTCTCACCATATCTAAACGCATGCAGCATTCCTTCTTCTGCTTCTTGAGTAAATGGCAGACTGTCGGACTGGTTCCGACATACGGGGTTACAGGTGGAAAAGCCGTACGCAGCCTAGCAAAAGATAGATGGAATTTATCAGCAAATAAGGAATTAGATCATGACTAGTTATCATGACAGTGTAAACAGTGAAATACAAAATGGTAAGATAAAACACCAAAAAACAATTGTCGCTGTTTTAAATTTTCGAAACTCCAACAAAGTACATGTTCGCTCACTTTCACAACAAAGACCACGATATTACACAGTCTTGCAAATTGTCAACAGCAGACTGCTTACTTCATCAAGCCTAACGAAGAAAAGTTTGGACGGTTACTTTACAACTCAAAGTAAACACTTTTTGCGCATTCGAAACTGCCCTACTTCCAAAGGGGCAATTTCGAATGCGCAAAAAGTGTTTACTTTGAGTTATAATCGTGCAAACGTTTCTTCGTTAGGCCTGATGAAGCAGCAGTTTGCTGTTGAAAATTTACAAGACTACGTAATATCGTGGTCTTTGTTGTGAGAGTAAGCGAACACGTACCTTGTTGGAGTTTGGGATTTGTTTTTGTTTCACAGAATGAGCGGTAACGAACTTTTAAATTTAAAATTTGAAAACTTGGGCTATTATGAAAAAAAAAAAGGTTTTACCTAAAAATCATGTTTTAACTTACTCATTCTTTTCCAAGTCAGAGATCCAGGTTGCATCTCCCGAGAGCTCATCTGAAGAATAAATTTATTGCTTTAATGTTAATAAAATGTATTTTTTTTTAAATTAGGTTTCTACCTTGCCCAGGCAGGTTGCATGCGGCATCCACTTTGATGGATTGTAAAGTATGCTTACCATCATCATCTATCGTTCGGAACGCTTGCCCTGTGTTGTTGATTAGTTTGGCCACGTCTTTCGAGAGACCGTTCTGAGGACCCTTTACGACGATTTCCTTTGGCACTCTGTCGTCGTCGCTTTCTACGGAGTAAAAAAAGAAAAACCGAGATTTTTGGTAAAAGTCGTTGATCACATTTTAAGTTAAGCAATTACGTACAAGTTTGCTCCAGATGGGACTACACTAATTCATGCCAATTTGGGATATGATTATCGAATTAACAATCAGTAAATAATATCTAAGCCAGTTTACATGCTGGTATTGACAAAGAAGATCTAAGCTGAGAATAGCTCCTATTGCAGTTAATTTACAACTGGGACGAACCATTGTTTTTGCGATACCTTTTAAGGTACACATGCAGTTTACAACGAGGAGTTATTTGGGATTCCCAAACTACCACTCTTGGCATCCCTGTCACATTGACAAAAGCAGTTACAGATGCGGAAGCACTTAGATCGCAGAAGTAATCTAATTGCCAAATCTGTTCATGCAGGCTTCCTTCAATCCCACCATTAGGAAAATTTGGAAGTGATGTAAGTGCATCAAGTCCAGTTTCTTAAATGATGTGGTGCTTTTGTATTTGACTGCTAACTGACTCCCACATGGAAGTGAAAGTGACGTTGTTACCACCAAGGCTTTGGGTAGGTCTGCGAGTGGCCTTTTGTGCATTTAATTTGCATTGCGAGTACATAGGATGGAGCAAAGGATGCCCAGAATATATGAAACAGAAACACGACATATGTACTATCAGCTGAACTACTATTTTTTTCCTGGTCTAGAAGAAGTTCCTCCACAAAGTCTCATAAATCTATCAAATGTCTTATGTATGGCTGCACCAGTTTTATACCTGCATTTCTTGTCGGTGCTAGTGGTGGGACGTAAAGCAAGCCTAATTTTTCCTTTGCTAAAAATGTCAACTAATTTATATAAGACCAACTTATCAACATTGTAGTATACAATACATATCTGTTGTTAAGTGTTACACTCATGCGGAAACCCAGAGCTTACCAGCATACACGTACTGTCTACAACAATACATTCATGCTGCCATGCATATTGAGAAATTCATGCATACATATATAAGCTATCACGGGACAGAATTACTCACGCGCTTCCCATGCGGTGGCCGCATATTTGGAGGCAGACGTGGCTGTCGGGGGGCCTAATGAATAGTAGGCCGTATAAATATCATACTGTTTTTTTTTAAAGCTCTATGAGTTACTGCCGAATTTTATTTTGCATGGGTGACAAGAGATTTTGACTGAGCTACCACGATAACAAAGACAAGAAGCATATTTCAACAGCCAAAAAAAACACACATTTTTAAGATGCACTTTAGTTTAAGATCCATGCAGATTATATTAAAACATTTAACACATAAGGAAGGTAATTAGGATAAGCTTATGAAGCAACATCAAAGGGTAGGTTTTTGGTATACCTGTAAAATAATCAGTCAAAACTTGTACTTTGAAACACAAAGAAATTTCGATTATTTAACCTTGTTATAGCCTAGTGTGTGGTTCACCAGGGTTGGAGATCTGGAGTTCTGTCAACCACTGGCATCATGTTGTTGTGTACTGACGTTTGTTCGTACTGCAAGTTACCATAGCGGAATATAGTGCGTAGGAGACCCAATCCAAAAGCTCGGTTCCAATATCCGAACTTATGATGCTCTATGAATTTTTGGTCATTGTCGATGCTCACTTGTCACCCCTAGGATTGAGTGCATGACTGCCAGGTCTGTAGAACTCAAGTAAATAAATTCAATTCAATACAATTCACCACTAGCTCTTCACATTGTTAGCTGCATTGTGGTTTTTTCGTTTGTACACGTGAAGAAGCAAAATTTTGAAGTAGCATATTGAAATGTTTGAGGGTACGCAATGATGCTACCAAACGCTTGCCGTTATTCCTTATTTGGACCACAACAATGTCGTTGCCCTTATTAGGCATCCGTCCACAAACTTCAGTTGAAATAGTGCCAAAAGAGTGTTGAAGTTATTGTGTGGTTGTGTAACACTACTGACCATGGGCACACGTTCAGTAGTAAGATTATATGTTATATGTATATGGATAAAAATTGATGATTTTTAATTGAAATAATCAAATGTACAATTGAGAAAATTGCATCTGTTTAAGTGCTGTTGTGCTTTACATTTTAAATATATGATTCGTAAAGCACAACAGCACTTAAACAGATGCAATTTTCTCAATTGTACATTGGATTATTTCAATTAAAAATGATCAATTTTTATCCGTATACATTTCAACAAGTGAAAATTCAATCATATAACCCTTTTTTTACGGCACACTTGACGTTTTTGTTTGCAATCCGTGTACCTTGTTTCCGACATAACACGTGCACAAAGAATGAATCTGGAGTTTGCCGAGTGGCATTGTTCCCTAAATACAATGGTTAAAACAATGTAAAACAATCAAAATGATCGTTTAAGGTCCCGTAACTCGGTAATGGATCGACCAATCAAAAAAGTGGTCCCTGTAAGGTTGAAGCCCAGGAAAATTTCTGACTCAGATCATGTTTCAGATTTTAGGTAGGTGCAGTAGTTTTTTCTGAAACCGTGTCAGCCAAGAACAAGAACAAAAACAACAACAAGAAGTGAACAGTTTTCAAATTTACGTGTGGCTCCCTACGTTTACTCTTGCACGAAATTGCATAAACGTTGGTGTAAAGTTTGGAAAAGTTGCTATCTACTATCTGGCCAAGTGTGGTCGAAATGTATTGAATAGAAACGGAGAAATTAATAGTTTTAGTTTTGCTGGAGGGAGGACTTCAATCATATATATATAATATATATATATATAATATATATAATATATATATATATGCACAGCTATTGCCGTGTATGATATATTTTTTTTGTGTGATACTATACATGTATGTGACGACTTTGTAATTGAAAAATCGCATACGTAGCATAAGCTTGATGTGTGCTGTGGTTAACTACTACTTAACATTACAGGTGCAATTTTGTTGATGATCTAGGTAATCTAACTGACGCATGTCTGATTTTAAATAAATACATTAATAAATTCCTTTTAATCTAACACTGGGTAAGTGAACTGTAAACTCAAATATGGCGATATCACACCTAAAAATTGCTTTTTGTTAAACCGTTATAATAGACTCACTTTTATTAAAAGACTGACACGCCCATCAATACTAGGTCGGTACCATAATGTGGAATCTACGTAAACAAAGGTAGCTTTGCTTCATGTACGCTTCTTTTTTTTTATTTCATTCATGCTTCCTCAAACGGTAACGAAACCTAATCAAAAATGGTTACAGTCCAAGTAATGCTGTTGGTATAACACATCCACTAATCTAACAGTGTAGGACGTTATGACCCAATTTTAATATGCTCCGTTCATACAATCACACTTTCTGAGTAGATCAGGCAATTTAATTTTTTTGCAGTATTGTACAGTTAGTTGTACTGCAATATTCGTCAAATATTAATCAAAGTGACGACTGCTCTAAACTGTTATCGAAAACTTAATGAAAACTGCGCGAACTGCAGTAACAATGACTGAGATAACAAACATTTCCTTCAGAATTACTTTGTGAGAGCAGAGAAGGTACTGTTACAAGATGCTCACTGACTGGCACAAATCCCACAACAACATATAAAAACGAGCAAATATAAATTTTTAGTCCTAATATTCAGACCTTGATCACCTAAAACGTAATACAAACAAAGATGAGTGGGCTTTTTTAATGTTTTAACATCACACTCATCTTTGTTTGTATTACGTTTCACGTGATCAAGGTCCGCATATTAGGACTGAAAATTTATATTTGCTCGTTTTTATATGTTGTTGTGGGATTTGTGCCAGTCAGTGGGCATCTTGGAACAGTAAACATTTCCTATGTGCAGTATGCACCC
>JAHWFP010011473.1:0-17627 GCA_023313725.1 Lithobius niger | reverse complement strand
AATGTTTTAGTGTTTATTTTTACCTGAAGACGGGAGGTTGTCCTCCCGAAATGTAGTGTAGTTATATTTGTGCACGACACTGGCTGTTACTCTATCTTATATGAATATTCATAAACACTGTATTTCAGCACCCGAACATGCTGTGTCGTGGGTTCAACTTCCAGGACTCATCTTCTCCCTGCCTGTTTTGGGCTTCATAGTAAAATAAATGGCATTTGCAATATTTACATGTGTTTGAATGTTACAAAACTATGTCACAGGAAGGTTGGCATTCAATATGATGGAAGCAACCCTCTTTAAGTTCACTGGCCAATTTTTCCAGTTCAAGCAGGTGAAAGTGAAATGAGTAATAAAATTATTTGCTATGATTTTTAACAATAAATGGGTGCACCCTATGGAGCGGTTAAATGTGCGTCAAATTATTCGTGATATTTTTTACAGAGTAACAGTGGTTTAGGAGCACTCAAGTCATTCAACAATAGTTCTACACAAACTGATGCAATTATTGGTGGTATTAACTTAGCCAATTGAACTCGCTCTTGAAGCGCACATTTATAACATAACGTTGCCAATTTCGATTCGTCAACTTATCGTCCTTTATTTTCAAAGAAGATTTTAGCTGAAACGCCGATCCTTTCATTTACTGGTCAGAAACGACAAAATCTTTAGCCAGCTGACAATGCCATATTACACGCAACCTGGTATTGTTGCTACAATAACTATTATATGGTGCATGCACGGAATTTGTAGTCATAGTTGACCATATTCCTAATGGGACCCATCCTTCATGTTTATGGCAAGTTCCATAAAAAAAATCTCACACATACATTAAATTGAATGTTACAAAACCAATTACAAAGAAAAAGAAAAGCCAACAGTCACTGCAAGCAGATATTAACAGGAAATCAAGAATAGACAGTTAACCTACTCATCCTGGTGAAGCCGTAATTAGTGTAACGTGTAATCTACAAGGTTTAATCTACTAGGTAATCTACTATGTAATCTACTAGGTTTGAACGAGCTCACTAGTGTGAACTATAATACCAGGCTGTTGAACTTCCAACACATTTATTATCTTGTAATCCAAGGTAAAATAAAAGTTATTTAGTCTTTTTATACTGTATGCCATCCCTATACTGCATACCGTTTAGCACGTTTAACGATTGGTACTGTAAATAAACAGTACTGCGAGTACTGCACTACCGTTAGTCCGTGAAAAACGCCAATGCTGCTTATCGGTTACATGCTCCAAGCGCTCTGCTCTTTGTCCAGGAAGAGGAAGTTAGAGCTGAGTAAGCGATCAACAACGCGATGCTCGAACATGAACAAAATTGGCTGCTATTAATTAACAGTTGATTTCAAATTTTGATATTAACAATTAAAACAAGAACTGAAATCTTAAAACAAGAACTGCATGTTTTCATGAATTATTACAAGAGATGCTTGGCGAAAAGTGGGAAAATTACAATTTTCAACTTGATTTTCACGTGATTTGTGATTCGCAACGTGAGTAGGTGAGCGCTTGACCAATTGAGAAATGGGCTTTTTTTTTATTTTAGCATGCCAAAAAAACCTTAGTACAACCCGCTGGCCCAATTTTTAAATAAAAAAAAGTAGTGCAACCCGCAGATTATAACTTGAAATTACAGTACACTAAAAAAGTTAAGACCATTTGAAAGCACTGACAACTAAACAAAAAATCCCCATGTTCAAGTTTAAGATTTTTCAAAGAATTCAAGTCTGCGTTCGAGCCCTGTTGGTGGTGTTTTTAAGTGTGTCGAGTGGTAAAGCTCATCGGAACTCAAGTAATGGTGAACACTCATCGGTAGGCCAGTGGTTTTTTAAAAAAAAACTTACCGTTACTAAAAAAGGTACTGTTGTAATACATTCCAAAAGCAACTTTCCTGTGAGCAATTCCCATATATTTCCCTGCAAATAAAGAGAAATAGGAGTTAAGTGTCATCAACCATTACTGATATGTTGCACATAATACCGAACAAGTAACATTGTAATACAATTAGGCTACAATAATTTTTACTGCATTTCATGAGCTATTTTACAAGATTAGCTATTTTATTGAAGATCTTTCATTGTAAATAGTCGTGGGTATTGTAAAATGCTTGTTCTTTTGTTTGTGTTTGTTTTTAGGAATTAAAAATCGTGTTTTCGAAGGTGGGAATGCTACAAGTACATTCTTCTGCTGCATCCTGCTAACCCGATATATTCCACAACTCCCTCAAACTTCCGCGACAACACCTTTATGAAAATCCTAAAATATGCCACCGATTTTTAAAAGCACACATACACTCACCTGAGAAGCACTAAACATAGATCGCTTGTGAAAACTCAGCAAACAGCTGAGTGACCGCTTCCATGAAAAGTGATGTCACACCTCATGTGTTTTAGAACGTACGTTCTTGCTTTATGAAGCAATGGACAAAATGGCGGTCATTATCACGAAAGAACTGAACATACGCCACAATATGTGCTCACCACCACATGCTCACTCATACTTGTATTGTTAAGACGTTAAAGTTAATTACTGGCTAATAAATACGCTTATCTGCATAATAATGCTGGATGCAGGCTGAGCTGATAAGAAAAGAGCCGATAAGAAAAAAAACAGTAAAATGCCGTACAATCACTTCCCCCCCTTCTCACGCCCACATTGCAAGTGGACTGTCCCATTCTACTGGCCCTGTGAAAAAGCAGCCAGGCGGGAGTGGTCGATCAAGACCGGGCACATACGTCGGCGAACAGGTTCAATCTGAAAAATGTCGGGAAGAGTGCCAGGAAAATGTGTCGGGAAAAGTGTGTCCGTAAACTTAATTCATGGCCAGCCCTGTGCATAGCACAGGCTTCCTCTAGTCACTTATAATCTGATAACTTGTATCGTTATTTAGCTTAGTGGGCCACACTGTGTGATGAAATGCACCACCATTTTAGCCCAATCATTAAACAATTTTAATTAGGTGAGGTTCAACAAAATTCGAACTAAATGGCTCTAGGTGGGTTTCATGTCTTTGATCCCTGTATGTTCAACAACAAAAAAAAGTATATCAAAATATGAAATAGGGAATCCCTTGGAAATGGTTCATAACCAAGATGGCCACCGTCAAAATTAACCAAAGAGAAAAAATCCTGCATGCGGAATCAGTCCAAATAAAAACATGTATGATGAGTTTATTCATGCGTATTGAACATTCCATGGCGTGCTAAATATACGTGCTATGTAATGCAATTTTCAAGTTTAATGCTATATAAAAATTAAATAGCCACCAGGATTCTACATAAAAGGCAAATTTATAATTTCTGTATAACCAGGAGCACTATGTAAACTACAGGAGTATGTGTAATCCGTGTACGGGACTCATATTTTAGCACGATGTGGTTACACCAGAAGATGCAGTAAAACTGCGCCCAAAATTAAAAGTGTAATGTATAAAGTGAAACCATGAAATCATCGCTCTATTTCTGGGATGGCGAATCTATGGCACGCGTGCCAAAGCTGACACGCAGGGGCTTTTCTAGTGGCATGCGATCCTTTTGAAAAAATTAGCGCACGATGACGTATTTTTTCCCTACAAAATAAACGCACGTGTAAGAAATTACAGCAAGGCAGCTTTGACTTGTTTTCCTCCCCTTTGCGAACAATGGGAGCAGTTAAATGTCATGTGACGTGTGGCTTGATTGAAATGTGAGAATTCGTTGGCAATGTCGGAATAGGTAGCATAAGAGAACTAGTCTCACAACACAAATGAGCTGAACAGAAAATACTACCAAAAGCAGACCAACTTGTATTTCGATGTTGTTACGAAATTTTTTACAACTTTGCAGCCATGAAAAAAGTTGGCGTTTGCTTAGTGACGTTTGGATGCAGCTACTATTGCGAAGAAGTATATCGACTGACACATGAACACTACTGACTATTTGACCAAGCGGAATCGTTGCCTGGTAGAAAATGGCAAATCATGCATCAAAATGAAGCTAAGCATGTACGAACCGTGCATTACGATCAGACAAGCAAGAAAGAACAGAAGTCGCACTGATGTGGCACACACTGTTTGTTTTGTAAGTTAATTTTTGTTTTATTGGCACCTATCTGTGGAGAAAGGTTCGCCATCCCTGCGCCATTTGATTGTTGGATAGGGTAACTTATGAACAGCTGATTGTCTGCATGCTAATATTTTTAGTGTCAGATTAGTGTATCTGTTATTCTCACAAGGCCAATCTGACTGCAGACTGTTTGCTTCGTTAACACTTGCCTTGTGATTTACTCTTTACACATTCTGGTTTATGTGTACTTAGCCTATTCAAGGCAACAAGTCACCATTACCTATACCATTACCTATAGCCTATACCCTATAGCCTACAGCCTATACTTAGCCTATTCAAGGAAACAAGTCACCGTTGAGACGAAGATGTTGGAATATTCAATGTACTGCTGTGGAAGCCCGCCTGTCGGAACCAGTTAATATTTTTCTAATTTACTGAGGTTATATCAAAGCGTTTCGTTTTTTCTATTGACTTAACAGGTAAACTGTTTCTAAGTTGCTAAGTAATCGACAATAGTGTCAAACTCCATACCCTATACCCTATAGCCTACAGCCTCTACTTAGCCTATTCAAGGAAACAAGTCACCATTGAGACGAAGATGTTGGGATTTTCAATGTACTGAAACCAGTTAATATTTTTCTGATTATTGAGGTTATATCCAAGAGTTCCATTTTTTTTCTATCGACTTAATAAGCAAACTGTTTCTACATTGCTAAGTAATCGACAAGTGTCAAACTCCATACCCTATAGCCTATACCCTATAGCCTACAGCCTATGTTTAGCTTATTCAAGGAAACAAGTCACCATTGAGACGAAGATGTTGGGATTTTCAATGAACTGCTGTGGAAGCACACCCGTCGGAACCAGTTAATATTTTTCTGATTATTGAGGTTATATCCAAGAGTTCCATTTTTCTATTGACATAACAAGTCAACTGTTTCTACGTTGCTAAGTAATCGACAAGTGTCAAACTCCATATCCTATAGCCTATGCTTAGCCTATTCAAGGAAACAAGTCACCATTGAGGCGAAGATGTTGGAATTTTCAATGAACTGCTGTGGAAGCACACCCGTCGGAACCAGTTAATATTTTTCTGATTATTGAGGTTATATCCAAGAGTTCCATTTTTCTATTGACATAACCAGTAAACTATTTCTACGTTGCTAAGTAATCGACAAGTGTCAAACTCCATACCCTATACCCTATAACCTATGCTTAGCCTATTCAAGGAAACAAGTCACCATTGAGACGAAGATGTTGGAATTTTCAATGAACTGCTGTGGAAGCACACCCATTGGAACCAGTTAATATTTTTCTGATTATTGAGGTTATATCCAAGAGTTCCATTTTTGTATTGACGTAATAAGTAAACTGTTTCTATGTTGCTAAGTAATCTACAAGTGTCAAACTCTATACCCTATAGCCTATACCCTACAGTCTATACTTAGCCTATTCAAGGAAACAAGTCACCAGTGACACGAAGATGTTGGAATTTTCAATGTACTGCTGTGGAAGCACACCCGCTGGAACCAGCTAATATTTTTCTGATTATTGAGGTTATATCCAAGAGTTCCATTTTTTTTATTGACTCAACAGGTAAACTGTGTCTACTTTGCTAAGTAGTCGACAAGTGTCAAACTCCATACCCTATAACCTATACCCTATAGCCTACAGCCTATGCTTAGCCTATTCAAGGAAACAAGTCACCATTGAGACGAAGATGGTGGAATTTTCAATGTACTGCTGCGGAAGCCCGCCCGTCGGAACCAGTCAATATTTTTCTAATTTACTGAGGGTATATCAAAGTGTTTCATTTTTTCTATTGACTTAACAGGTAGCCTAAACTGTTTCTAAGTTGCTAAGTAATCGACAAGTGTCAAACTCCATACCCTACAGCCTACAGCCTAAACTTAGCCTATTCAAGGAAACAAGTCACCATTGAGACGAAGATGTTGGAATTTTCAATATACTGCTGTGGTAACCCGTCCATCGGAACCAGTTAATATTTTTCTAATTTACTAAGGTTACATCCAAGCGTTTCATTTTTTCTATTGACTTAACAGGTAAACTGTTTCTAAGTTGCTAAGTAATCGACAATAGTGTCAAACTCCATACCCTATAGCCTATACCCTATAGCCTACAGCCTATATTTAGCCTATACAAGTCACCATTGAGACGAAGATGTTGGGATTTTCAATATACTGCTGTGGAAGCCCGCCCATCGGAACCAGTTAATATTTTTCTAATTTATTGAGGTTATTTCCAGGAGTTCCATTTTTTTCTATTAACTTAACAGGTAAACTGTTTCTGTTGCTAAGTAATCGACAAGTGTCAAACTCCATATCCTAATCATTAATCATAATTTCCTATGATAATAGCGTGGCCAGCAATTACCTGTTAACAGTCGTTAGTATACTACATCTAATATTCTAACCCAAACGATAGAAACTATTGACCGGCTACGTTTTTGTCGGGTGTAATTAGGCCAGACGAACAATATGAATACGGCTTAACATTGATCCAGAAACGACGTTCAATACCACAACAAAGCTTAGTGTGGTGTGCTGTTATGCGTAGTTCTTAATATTCTCAGACCTTTATTAGAAAACTGACCCATTTTTTTTTCTGTTTTGGCTGGTCCGGTTTCACCGTAATTTGCCGAATACCTTACAATGACTTAAAAATCTCTGCCTTTAACCTTACCTTGTATCTTAAGATTGTCATGAGTACTGTCACAATGAGTGTGAAAAGGGCGATACTGGTCTGAAAAAATAATAGAAAAAATTTAAACAAATTTGTAATAAAAATCCTTAACAACAACCCCAGTACGCAAATTGCTGCATTCATTTATTTATAGTCTAATAAATACTGAAAAATGATTACAGAATATAATACAGGGAAAAAACTTCAGTAATATACCAAATACATTGAAAACAATCAATGAACTTAAGCATAAAATGAACCATTGGATTAATACCATTGATAGGGATTAAGAACAGGTAAGGGAGTTATTGCTTGTGGGTTAAATATTATTGTTGAAGAAGAAACGTAAAGGGAATAAAAATGGGATTGCTACATTAAGAAAATAATTGTGTCTTAACATAAGTTTTTCAAGACTGAAAAAAATGTATGCAAATGGCGTCAATGTATTGGGACGGAAATGTATTCAATTATTTACAATATTTGTTGTGGAGGAAGTTATGTTTGTTACATTATATAAGAAATGTAGGTTATTTTTTTTTTTATTATTAATGTAATGTGTTGTTGTCACAAACAAAAATTAATTCACTTCGTGACATTTTTCGTTAATTAATTTTAAAAAAAAACTAGCAATATGTATAAAAAAAAAATAATAGAAAGTAAATGCTCATCGTTAATACAAAATCAAGATAAAATAATAAAAAAAAATTACACCAGCTAATACATTTTTCTTGGTAATTCATGATGTCGAAATGTGTTCGTTACGCTGTATTAACCACAGAAATAGCACAACAATCCAATTCTCACTCAAGTGATTTTCAAGTTTTATATGTTCTGGATTCGAACCGGCCTACAACTGGTTTACCTAATCAAAATTGTATAAATATCTTCAGAGGCTTGCCAAGCAAACGCTGTGGGAAGGTGCATTTAGTTGTGGTTCAGGTGCATACATTTTCCAAGCAAAATCAACTACAACACCTTTTTGTTGAAATTGCGTAGTAAATGCTTAATTCTCCAGAATTTTGTTTTCAGCTTTTAGTTGATATTTTGACAAAGGGTGGTGCACTGACCTAGATCTGCCATCAAGCACCAAGCTTTTTTGCCAATTAAAAATTCGTAATATCAAACACCAAGTTACTGCTACCGACTGGTTAAATGAAAAATTTGCAAATTACTTGAAACCCACTTTTCCAGTATTTCATTTATACCGTTTCGTTTTTTTAGTCAGTGGCTTTCGATTACATGAATTCAAATGGCGAAGAAACTTGGCTGGAATCATTAAGTTTTGTTTGGGGGAAGATATCACTTTATATAAAATGGTTATACCAACCTCAAAATTTGTTTTATCGAAATATTATCGACTATCGCGATAATTTGAATTATATTATTATATATGACAAGCTTACCTGCGTTATCCACATCCACAGGGGTCGTCTGACCCATAAGATGGCATTCCTAATATAAAAAAGTAAAACGTTATGGATTAACACCATGGTTTCACAATTTATATCAGTGTTGCTAAACCTGACAATCTTACGGATAATTCTGTAAATTTGGTCCCGGCTGCTTATTAGTGAAACTATCAGCCATCAGCCCAACAATCGCCCCCCCCCCCTCCCCTAGCAAAAGGTAACTTCAGAGAAGCAATTTGAAATAGGACTTGTTGTCAAGTTTTTTGTACTATGTATAGGGCCTATCAATTAGAAATTTATCTTTATTAAAATAAACTTTTTTACAGTATTTATGCGAATCTTCTTAAAACTGGATTGAATATTACTTTAAAATCACATATGGGCTAAAAAAAAAAGGACGCGTGATAAAAGAAACGCTTAAAAAACTAAAAAAAGAAAAAAGAATAGCTGCTCTTGGTTATTCAGTTCGTTTCCTCGAGAAACGTCGTTCGAATTCGGACTCCGAATCCATAAATAAGTTCATAGTTTAGTTCGCAGTTAAATAATGTAAAACGAACGTAGGATGTTGATAATTACACTAGTTAACGATATTTTGCAGTCTTGAAAAGTTTCATTAGGCCTATTGGAAAATGAAAGAATCAAAAGCCCAAAGTCAAAGAAGTGATGTGTTCTAGTCAAAACAAAAGATCAATGACATATTAATAATTATACTATTCTAACGAAATAGACGAGTTTAGCGGATCGCTTTTACCTTTGATACTAACGTATCGATCAGTTTCATCGCAGCAGCACGATGTGTCCCAGGGCATCGCATCAAGAGGTTCCTCAATGTGGTCATTGAGGAGCACCTCTAGTCAGCTCCTACCGACGTGTTGATTGCAAAACCCGGGGGCCCGTCGTGCTGCTGAAATGAAACTAGTATGTCATTGATCCCGATTGGTTGTGACGGCGTTGGGCACGCAATCTGAAGGTTGCCCCAGCTACTGGTTGAACTCAGAATTTCTTATCCCGATTTCGTCCTCTTCAAGAACCAGAGATTCTGAGTCACAGTTCTTGACAATGTTTGATATGAAATCCTGTTCAATGTCACATTAACTTGCGTTGTGAATTGTCGTTCGAACCGTAATAATACAGATTTACTGTACCATCTTGCTCATGCCAGTTTTTAATCACCCTTGACAACTGTATTAAGAACTGTTAATAGGTATCGAGTACGATTCATTCCAACCTTTAAATCAATTCTAGTAGTTTCAACTCTAGTGATTCCGGCTCTATTTAATAGAACTCAACCAAGGTTCTTCCCCTTATGCCTATCCCAACTCAGCTTGTTTAATTAAGGTTCTACTCATGTTGATTTGATACCATTTAAGGCGGGCGAGCACAAATGCTATTCAATCCAGTTCAGCATTAAATCTGAACCAAATGGATAGGTAATTTCCAGTCAGTTCCTTTGGTTAATTGTGCAAAGAAACACAATGGAGCCAACATTGTGAACAGCGTAATACTAAATGCAATTCTAATACCAATCTTAATACCAATTTCTTTGTTTACAATTAATATTTAAAGCTAATTTTAGTTTAGAAAACTTTATGCATTATTTCAGCCAACGGGAACCCTCACCAGATTCTTGGACAGACAGTATTATTTATCTACCTTCATCAGGCATTAACAGCTACTAGATCTTGCCACTACATCGTTGTAGGAATCAGGATTTAAAAACGGCGTTTGGAGGCTCACTGTATGCATCGCGCCAACTGGCACAGTGTCTTGAGTCTCTCGGAGTTGTCCTCTAGTAGCAGAAACTTGATTCCCGGATTTGAAGCAACTTGCGTGTTCATTAGGGTGGCTCCGTTTCTTAGATATTGCTGGATGGCCAGGGATTCAAATCCTCGAAGATGTTTGATGGGACATTTGATGTAAGCAGCGTTGATGTTATGTTTGGCTTCATCCAGTTTCGTGCTTCGTCTCCATGTGATGGGATGCAATGGTGTTTTTCGTGACGCCATTCTTCGTATTTGCCACGTGTTGTTTTACCCTCCTTCCAACTCCCAACTCCGATATAACAGCACCGCACAGTGAATCTTTACGTGAGACTCTGTATGCTCCTTCCTGAATGTTTGGAATCTTGGAAAAAAAATGCTCCGGTTCCTCGTTCTTCTCCCTCTTTCATTTTTACGGCAATTTATCTTTGAGATTTTCCCCATTTTTCAGGTAGGTGTTAAAACCCTTTTCTCTCATCACTTTTGGCACTTTTTGCTCATTCGCCTGAGGTGGATGAGACCAACCCTGACAGGTTTTTGGCCTTGTTTTTTTCTAACTCCCTCGCAGCACGTTGCGAGTTCAGGAGCTCTGGAGGTTATCCGAGCTTGATAAATCTGCCCTTTGTGTTAATAAAGATGTAGACAAGCTAATTCGATGGGCACTGAGTTACTGAATACCCGAAGGTTTCATCACGCAACTGTGTAGTAGCAAGATGTAACTGTTAGTGCCTGATGGAGACAGACAAATAATACTGTCTGTCGAAAATTATCAATAATCTGATGAGGGTTCACGTATTCTGAAACTGTACGTCTCGTTTTCTGAACTAACATTTTATCGATATGAAGTTACCGAGTAGAAACCGTTACTGATTTATTAAAGCTAATTTCCGTGTATTTGGTTAATTATGGTTCCATCAAGACCGAGTCCACTAGCATCACTATCAATACATTAGTTATGAACGTGTACTAATTGCAAGACTTCTTTTTGGAGCTTTACGTATTGCATTATTTAGGTAGAATGTTTCAGCAATTGTTTCAAACTTGAAACTGTTCTAACAAAAACCTGCATATCTTACCATCGAATACCTCCAGCGTCGTAAATAGTTGTGTTGAAGGTACATCCGTAACTGAAAAAGAGAATAAAAAAGTGTTATAGTAGCACGGTCCAATGAAAAATTATGGTTAGAACTATGACGGTATCTGATCGTCTTCTAACCTTAACAATTTTTCCACAGATTTATAGCTCTAGCCGAAATAAAATAAGCCTCTAACGTAAGTTCCTAACTTTTTAACGGTGTTAAAAGGCTCACAATAACTGAAATTTGAAACTCAGAATGCAAGCATTGGATTTTTTTAAATATAAATTCCTAGCACGTCGTCGAAAAGCAAGCAGTGCAGCACACACAAATTTGTAAAATTGTCCACCAATATAGTGGCCTTCATCCGTTATTAATAAATTCAGGTGTAGACCTATTTACGTTGTTTTTTGGACTATACCTGAGCGGGAATTGAACCCACGACCCAGGCAGTCTGACATTTAAGTCCAAAAGGCAACGTAAGTAGGTTTGCATCTGTATTTATTAAATACTTTTTCAGCCCATTTGGCTTTCAGTCCAGTTTAACCTTCATCAGTACCAACCACAGAACGCACCACCCTAGTCACCGATCTATTTTGTCTAAATGACCGGCGACTAGGGTGGTGCAATCCGTGATGGGTACTGATGAAGGCAGCTATGTACTGTTCTTTAATGCTGTCCCATGACGTGCTGGAAATTTATTTTATACAAAACCAAAGATAACTGAAATGTATAAGGTGAACATGACTTCCCCCCTCATGGGCAGTAATATCGTTGTTAACATACCTGCAGCTGGCCGAAAATTACAGGCAACACTAAAAACAGACGTAATAACCAACTCATCTATCCAAATAAACGTTACTATCTCAAAGAACATCTCAAAGCATAGTCCGTGTTGGGTGAAAGTCAATTCCGGACTTGGGATTGACTAATTTCCACGTTTGTGGACACGGTGGAGTGGACGCTATATTGGGGATTTCCAGGTAATGAATAATTGGTCGAACTGGTTTTATTAATCTTTAGTTCCGGTTGATTGTTTTTGACTTGACTTTGGACAACAAAATGACAAAATGAATTGGTAAGAATTGACTTAACGGCCATCAATTGAATCAATGTTCCACTCAGGTTGATTTGATTTGTGAGGTTATTCGTTGGAATGGCAATGCCTAGAATTGATTTGATTTTGATTGTACTGTATTTTGCCCTGATTTGAATCAACCTAAATTGTATCTGCAATTACACCCAGTTCAGGCAAATTCCATAAAATCCAAATCAATTATATACGATTTCAGCCCCCAAATTCACCAAAGATGCTAAATTTTTGCCAGTGCCTTAATGTGGCTGTAATTTACCGGAAATTGTGTTGAACTTAAGTTGAATTGGGTAGAATTGAACGGAATAATTCAAAAAAAAAATTTCCTGAATCAGCCGGGAATTCGCCAAGACTGGATAAATTCAGAAGTCGCTGAATTGGAATTCATTTGTCAGAATGAAAAACAAACAAAAAGTGATTTGTAATAATTTGAAACAGCGAATAAAGATAACGGCAATGAATTGAATTGCATTGAAGCACGGCAATGCGTTGGTTGGAATTGAATTTGGTTCTTGAATTTGAATTGGGATTGATCTGGAATGGAATTGCTTCTGAATGGAATTTAGGCAGAATTGGACCTGACTTGATGTATTAATTGACTTAAATCCATTGAAATGTGTTATGCATCACTAACAAAATGTTCCTTCCAGCAACAATCCGCAAATCCTGGTTCATACTCATATCTGAAAATGAATATCCCTGATTATCACTGATATTTGCCGTTAATTCTTCAAATATCCCTGACCAAGCCAACTGAACTTTTTTTATCTATAATTTTTCAATTACACAGCGTCAACTGCTCGCTCTCTGCAGGCCTGGCATCTGGATGGCAGATGCAAATTTTCTAAAAAAAAAAAAAAAAAAATTTAACTTAAAAAGTAGGGCAAGAAGGTAGTAAGAAAGCGAGTGGAACTTACGATACGACGCTCGAAAAATGAACAAAAAGGTACATAACAAAACGGTTCTAAAAAAAAACCGGTTCATTTTAAAAACGAATATCCCTGACTATCGCTGAGTTTTCACAAATTTTCCCTGACCGTATATCACATCCCTGACTCTCCCTGATTCTCCCTGACTTTCACGTCGGTACGAACCCTCTTATGGCCGCATAATGAAACGAACTGTATACGCTACACTAATACGGGGAAAGTTAGCCGAATGGTTAGCGCAACTGCTTCCTCCGACTACCTTTCCCCGTATTAGTACAGGGTATACATTCTGTTTGTATACGGCCATAAGTCACTCGATTCATGCGCACCGTTCGAATGCTGCCAGGTTCCCTTTTGATGCCGTCACAATCGATGCTGGTGTGCAATGCTGCCACGTTAGGTTCTGGGCGTTTAAAAGCTTGGAGGAAAATGTTACAGCTTTTATTTTATATAGCTGGAATAAGAAGCCACACCCACATCCCACAGCCACAGGCTGAAATTTATTTTGTTTTGTTTGGTCACTGTAGTGAAACTTTTGGTTTGTGTTGGGTATATAGCAGATGACCCGTGTGTGGGTTACAGCCCCTTTATCTAATCTAATCTAATCTAATCTTAAGAGTCTAATTTATGACCATCCTGCACATTGTTTACCTTTTGAGCCAGATTGAGTGGCGTAGCCAGGATAGGGGCTCGAGCTCTATCGTTGTTTTTTGATAAATTGTAGTTTAACTACAATTACACTACAATGTACCTACACTGAATGTGGTTCCAATGATTCCACCTTCACCGGGGTCAGTGAAGTCACTTAAAGGGCTATCTAAGCTGTCTTGCTCCTTACTTTCAACAGGCGAAGGAACAAGCAAATAAATTTCTTTTTACACAACAAACAAGCCACGTGCCTCCTTAATCATTGAGTGTAAAGTTGGTGGGCCCACGTGCACCAGGTAGCAAGCGGTAAAGTTAAGCCTAACGATATCACGGGCGATTTTTTTTTTTAATATATCGACCGTTTTGAAACGGCCGATTTTTGAACCGCTAGATGGGCGCCATCTAGTGACAGTGACATCGTTAACCTTGACCGCTGGCTCCCTGATGCACGTGGATGCACCAACTTTACATTCAATAATTAAAGGACGCACGTAGCTAGTTTTTTCTGTAAAAAAGAAATTTCTTTATGAATTCCTTCGCTTGTTGAAATCAAGTGCTACACAAAACTAAATAATGGTAGACAGCGCTAGATGCTGCATCCTGTTATTCGGTGAATATAGGCACCTTTAAAGACGGGGTGTACTCTCACCCTTCACAGTAACAATCAGAACGTTCAAGTATTACATCATCAATGAGGGGGGGGGGGGCCAACAACAAGCAATATCCAAACGAGGGTCCGGACGGGGTTGACCAATTGATGACGTACGCATCACTACTCCAGTAAAACAAAATATTTAAAAAATGTAAATACGCCCCCAAAAAAGTCCTCAGAAAACTATGGATACACTGGGAAAACACCCCCTTTATAGGGGAGGGTAGGTAAAGTTAGAAACGACGTAATACAAGACGCAGGGTTGAGGAATTGATGACGAGGAGGGAGGGAGGATGAGAATTTCTTGATGACGTCTGTTTCGTCCCCCCCCCCCTCACCCCCAACCACGCTCCATGCGTTTCCAGTCGTCACCATTCATGGTTATTGGGTGGTGGTGTGGTTGGGGTGGGTTTTTTTATCTTTTCACCCTTCAGAACTTCTCTTTTTTTACTTCTCTTTTTTTTATCTTCTCTTTTTTTATTTTCTCTTTTTTTATCTTCTCTTTTTTTTATTTTCTCTTTTTTTTATTTTTCACCTTTTCAGAAAATAATCTATGGCTACGCTGATGCCTGTGTAGTTTTTTTTTTTTTTCGTTGTAAGTTAGACTACATTTTATCCGTCCCAAGCACCATGAAATCTGTTTTTTTTTCCCCTTCTTTTTTTGCTGGTAGGAGTTAAAGATTTATGTATAATGCTTACCAGCTTGCATCTAACGGATCGTCCGTACTCAGGCGCCAGACGTAAAGGATGCATGTTGTGAGTTTGCAGGCAATAAGCAATAGAACCACAAAAAGACCTAAATGGAAAAAAATAAACGCTGAATGAAATCAACTTCCATGTGTAAGAACGCTCGTCATAAATTCACAACAAAACACAACACAACACACTGCACAGCAGCACTTAAACAATGCAATTTTCTCAATTGTACATTTGATTGTTTCAATTAAAAATTATCATCCGTGTACATTTTAAAAGGACATTCCTCCCAACGCCATTTTTCTTGATACTCCACATCAAGTACGGCCCCAAAGTTTTAGTTACTTACCGTTAGTCGATCCCTTGCCAAAAATCCGTTTTAAAATGTGGCGTCTAGGATATTTTCTGTTGAATTTACTGTTGGACGCACGTATTTGCGCGCTTACAATAGCCATGACGTTTTATCTCAGTGTGTGCACGTACTAATTTGCTAATAATTATCATGAGATCAAAAATCTAGACGACTAACGCGGTAAAAATTATAATTGTTTATGCCAATAGAACGCCGAAGAAAAATTATAAGGTACTAACTTAAAAAATTATAAAGTGCGATTTTAAAATACGAAAGTCATACCAGTTTGTGACGACACAATTCATGCGTCTATTACGAGCAATGCCAACTGAGACAGTAGCTGCGTTCTTTGCTACAAGGAACGCAGCTACTATCTTAGTTGACCTTAGTAATGGTAACGTAGCGGATGAGATCGGCGCGTGGCTGTTATAATGCAGGTGGAAAGTTATAAGGCAGGCGGGATGTTGCTAGTAAAGTGAAACCCCATTTATGGCATGCGTGACGTTTTTGTTTTTATTGATTTTGCTGATTAATCAACACAAAATTGGACTAACAGGCTTACGTTTGAGTACTCATCATCAAACGTAAGCCGGACCGCTGTAATTGTTTAAATTGTTTTAAAGTGCATTAACCTACCAGTCCAATCGACAATGCGACTGAAAATCGTAACGTTTGTTATCAGACGGAGAGCACCGACACAAGCGATCATCGTAAAAGCACGCCATTGTTTTGGTTTCGACGCAACGACGTCCGCTACTCTCGTCTTGGGTAATCTGGTCAGAATTTGTCGTTTTGTGTTAAGAATGCGTATTTTAACGTTTAATTACAGATTGTGCGATCAGATATTTCGTAATTATTCATTAATTTCATTAAAAACTACTGGCTAGTTGAAACAAACCTTTTTGTAAGCTTCGAAAAACCAAGCGTCGTCTGCTTCGAGGATTGGTTTGGAAGAATGACGTCCCCAACTGAATCTCGCTCGTGTATACTTTACCACGGGAAATAGCTGTGCTATACCTTAGACGCGTTCAACTGAGTGAACCGACCCGGCGGTTGAAGGTCCCTGAAAGACAGTATCTTCTAACAAGATGGTTAACGCAGCATTCTAGCTAGTTTCAAATCCATTGAATGGCTGTTTTCCGGAAGTGGTGTGACGTCGGCAACCGTGAAACGCTATTAATTTTTCGCTGCTTCCGGGGTTGATGACGTCAGTTCCCACAGACACCATGACCCCCCTCCGAAATTTGCTTTTCGCCTGAACCGGAAGTACCCAGTAACCTATACCAGGGTACCCGTTTGTAACCTGGTAATAGCGTATTAGTGCTTCTTGTCCAACCAAAATCGTTCTTCTTAGGGCATAATTGTTTCATTTCTTCAAAATTTGTTCGGCAATTAGCAAAGCAAATCCCATCGGTGAAGTTTTGAATAGTCATGACATCTGTTGTCAAATAGTGATTACTGACAACACGTCTGATAATTTTAATTTTTGATTTTTAGTAGGTAGTGACGCTTTTCTGAAAACGTGTTTTAAAAAAAGACCTGCTTCTATCAAAGGCACTAGAAGGCAGCAGTTGTCAGGTTCTCGTAGGATGCGAAACTTGAAACAAAAAATGGCGGCATCGTTGCCATGGTAACCATGATAATAGCGACAATACCTGCGGAAATTGATGAAATACCCGTGCGTGGGCAACATTTGAAGTTGAAGAACTTATTTTGTGTTTGATTCAAACTGAATATAGTTCGTTACAATAAATGTAAACCACGGAAGAAGCTTCAGCTTTAACGGCCGATGAGCACGCTTCCCGGACGTTCTCGGAACACTAAACCATGCGTTATACTTAGCTCCACTCGTAACGACAACCCGTTTTAAAATTGAATGTTGGATTAAAAAAACAAAACTTGATCAGCCAGTTTTGATCTTTCTTTAAATTATTTTAATTTCCTAATCTTAATTATGACTTATTTTGAGCGATTAAGTTTGTATTCTTGCCGTGATCAATTTGTTTTAGTGACGCTAAATAGTTTTGATCACCATGATGCCTTGCGCTTCCTGCTACTTGACGACAGCGCCGTCTGGTGGTAAATTTCTGAAAGCAGGTTTCAGAGAAAGAGTGGCAGTACCGGTATATTCTTCTACCCTGTACAAGTCCATGGTTTTAGTAACGCTAACTAGTTTCCATCTACATGGGCAGTCAGGGCCGTAGCGACTGGGGGGAGGGGTGGGCATGGGGAGACTATTCCTCCCCCCCCCCC
>JAHWFP010011472.1:62771-73290 GCA_023313725.1 Lithobius niger | reverse complement strand
ATATCAACACACCAAAACATTCGCCAACTTAATCGCACCGAATAATACTTTGGACGTTAAATGAAAACTTGAACATTGCTACCGTAAGTATAGCAATGTTCTAGTTTTCATTCAATCTTCGAAGTATTAAGCGATGCGCTTAACTTGGTGAATGTTTTGGTGTGTTGATATCACTCCTTTGAAGGGCCGAACCATTCGGAACTTGGCGGCCCCTTTTACCAGTTTTGGTTTTCATATGATTTGCATAAATCCGTGCGTTTGCAAGGAGATACTGCAATACTAATCAGGAATACTAATGATATGAAAAAATGGTGACAGCTGTCCTCAAAATGGAATGAAAGCCAACAAAGAAAAAGCAGTGGACCACAAAACTTCAATTTGAGTTTCCATCTCATAATCGCTAAGCTAAAAAAAATTAATAAATGGATTTCATAAATTTGGACCAAAAAGATCTGATATCTGAACCCAAACAAAACTTGTTACGGATTCCCACCAAGCTTTTCGGTCATGTCAATCGTGCACCAAGGTCTTTTGCCAACCTAACCCCTCCGCTCTGATTCCCCCAAAACTAAAATGCGAGGAAATTCCAAGCTTTTCCAGCCTGATAGTGAGAACCTGTCGGCTAGCCATGCTTTCCAAGGCCTGGAAAATGCCTCACTAAATGCCAACACCGTGACACGAGCAACATATAGGATAACTTCTCAATTCAGTCTTGCGATGTTGAGTATTGCTATTTTATTAGCAATTTTCGTCGCGTCACTAATCGAGCCAGGACGAAGAAGAACTTCAATGTTGGTAGTCGTGTCGGTCGTTTCAAAGGGAAGCCAAGACAAGGCAATATAAGCGGGGAAGACAAATCGAAACCAGCGGACTGGAAACCGAGACTTAAGCGAGAGGGAGAAAAGAGACAATTGCATTCTGGCCCAGAGCAAAAGCTGTTAATGCTTAACGCGCCGTGAAAGCGTCCACTGGCGGCACCGAAAGTAATGAAGGTCGCAGACATTTTGGTGCTTGCTGGCTGGATGGATGGCGGCAAAGGACACACACAAAAGAGGGGATACCTGCAGGGTGCACCAAATCCATTTTATGGTTGATACAAGCAAGGAGGGTCCCATGTGGAGAATGCTCAGGCTCAGGCGTACAAATTCTATATATGACATTGAAGCTGGTCGGATTGTTTAAAGATATCCACACTATTTTAACAAAAGGCATGATTAAAAACTTGCCGTATATATAACTAATACATTTACCTGTTTTCGACCGAATTTACAACTCCATTTCACACGCGACCGTAAACATTCAGTGAAATGGAACCCACCCTATCGGTTGAATGTAAAGTTTCACCCACTTGCAAAAGCTAATAGTGAAATGCGTAATTATTTGATCTAGAACATCGGTAGTACTTCGCCCATCAAGTACAATTATTCGCTTTCAAGGGTGCAAACAAAGTCATAACATATCCTGTACACATTAGTGTATGGGGAAGGCTAGAGACTGCTGATCTCTCGACACATTAAACCGATATTTTCTGGTGTTTAAAGGGACACCTGACCTGCCTTATAACATTCCGCCTGCCTTATAACAGCCAAGCGCTGATCGTCATCTGCGCATACAGCATCGCAAATGTCAACTGAGATATTAGCTGCGTTCCTCAGGCGTACAAATTGGCATTGAGCATAATAGACATAATAGACGAACCAGCATGAACGCATTAATCGTATCGTCACAAACCGGAATGGTTCTCATATTTTAACATCACAATTTATAATTTTCTAGGCTAGTGTCTTATAATTTGCTTCGGCAATCTATTGGAATAATTAATTTTAATTTTTACCGTATTAGTCTTTTAGATTTTTGATCTCATGGTAATTATTAGAAAATTAGTACATGCACACACAGAGATGAAACGTCATGGTCATTGTTTGTCTGGGTTCAGACGCTGTTTTTGCACGACAGGGAAGCCGAACACACGTCTGGATAGTGTTCACGTGGTGAGACATCATCTGAACTCAGACTAGGTCATTGTACGCACGCAAAGGATCATATATTGCGGGACGCAGTAAATATAGTTAATTATTATTCAACAGTAAATCTCGTAGACCCCACATTTTAAGACTGATTTTTACCAAGAGATTGACCAACGGTACGGAAATAGATCTTTCGGCCATACTTGATATGGAGGATCGAGAAAAATGGCGATGGGAGAATGTCCTTTTAATACTAAACACTGATGCGACAGAAATTGTGCCTCGGTCGATGGGGTGACAAAAGAAAGCCTTGATTTAATGCAGATAGCAATGATTTCAGTATGAAAAAAGATACCTCAACATCGTCGTTTTCATGCTAGACACCTATTGGCTACTACTGAGTCGCTAATTCCGCTTACATTAGGATTTATCCGACCGATCTAGTTGAGGGTCTAACTTTAGGGTCGTAGTGTATTAGAACCTTAGACTTAAAAAATAAGGGGCATTCTTAGCGTTGGTCACCTCCTCAGAATAGTTCCTCCAAAGCCAGGGATTTTTAACTAAGAAGCTTGTTCAGGGGACCCAATATTGTTGCCAAGCAATGTACAACCTTGGAATATTGTTTCAAAAACCCCGAATAAGACTTCAACTCAGTTATATTCTACGGTTCTGGTGCAAATCGTATCGCATCTAACACCTCTGGCAGGTTAGACATACAATTTTTGTCATTTGAAAGCGAAGAGGTTTTAACTGGGTTTTATTTAGTTTGTGTTTCTTGACACAAACTCCATTTTTAAACAAAATAGAGCACCTGTATTTGAATAAATTTTACGGAACCATTTCACACACGAACGCAAACATTCAGTGAAATGGAAGCAAGCACCTTTAGGTCGAATGCACAGGTTCATCCACTTGCAACAGCCGATATTGAAATGAGTAATTATTGTGACAGTGTTGCATTGTGCTCTGAACCCTTTTGTGCTATGAGAATATCATCATGAACGGGTCCGTCAGGCTCGCCATTGTGCCATGGCACAGGCACCCCGTCAGCTGTTACCCTGTTGGCGCCCCTGAGGTATTTATTTTCTCCACCTGAAGAAAAATGAATGTCCTGTTTTGGATTGTTTTCCTGCTGGCGACCGTTCCATAAATGCTTCCCACTCTCATTCTGTTCCTCCCATTAATTGTATTTTCAAGCCCTTTTCGTAAACTCCCCTTCTCCACCCTACTCCACTCAAACAGAAAAGCTCAATTATGAAAATCAACGTGAAAACGAGGCATTCCTTGAAATGTAAAATATGCTCGTGAAAATGCACACCGGGGCCAACTATGATAGTAGAATATTAAAAGAAATGAAGCCTTCTGGGACTTTGCCCATCTGGACCTGCTCTCAGAGGTAACGGCGCTTCCCTTCTTACCTGAAGTTACGGGTGCCATTTACTTAATCAGAAGCAAGTTTCTGGTAAAACACATGGCGCCCTTGTCATTTTCCCCAACGGGGGCGCCCTTTTGGGGCCAGTCCAACTCTATCGGGTCGTTACCTAGGAAAACAACGAAGGACACGTTCTCTGCGTTTCTGCTACATTAATGGCGCATATGCAGGTCAATGGGAACCCTTTGACATTCAAGTAAGCCTTTACAGAAGAATGTCAATTGTTAACTCAGGCTTAGAACCATCATCAAGCATCATTTTGCAAGAATGCAGTGATATATCAATGAGTAAGAACATGTCACAACCCGCTAATTCGCTAAATCACTCCTCCAACTCAGGGTTGACAATAATGCTATAGTCCCCGGGCGGTTTGGCTGGATTTGGCCATACTATACCACACGCCATGGCTGTTTGCTGTGACGTGCACATCACGTGACTGGGCTATAGTCCAATCAGACGGCCAAACAGCCGTTGTTCTCGTTCGTCATTGGCTAATCCATGGTGACGTCACAGCAAACAGCCGTTGCGCATGGTTTAGCAACGGCGAAAAGATTCCGAAGGCTGTCAAAAATATCAGGAGAGGGTTGGGAAGTAAAATGAGACGATCCCTGGATTCCTTTTAAATCGGGTGTAAGATTCCGTACTAGTGTGTGTTTTACTTGTTTTCTATTTGTAGTGTACTCCTGAGGCATATTCTGATACGGACTCGCAAACTTTTGTTCATTACACTGCGTGTTTGGAGGAATTTCTGTGGTCCAGGAATCGTTTCCTTTTACTTCCCAACCTTCGTCTGATAGTTTGACAACAAGACTGTTTTAGCCATTGCTAGTACGGCCATGTCCAGCCCGCACCGGACCATTTTCACTGGGCCTAAGTGCTCGCATTTTCGGTAGGTGTATTGTCCAAAAACCTTGAAGAAACATCAGGTGAGGCACTGCGTTACTTGATCCACCGCCAATTCCGCATTATCACAGTGGAGCTTCTACCAAACTTTCTGCTTAACCAAGCTGCACACGTCAACAAAATGCGATCTCAAACTTGAATCTAAAACTGATCTTTTATTGCTCAAAGCGGTGTGCCTGAACACACGTATTATTCTGAAATCATTACAACTCGTCAACGTGACGCACTGCGTAAGCAAACTAGTGAGACTACTCAATGCCGTCGATATCCATTAACTTTCTGGGCGTGCTGAAAGAAAAGCATCTACACAAAGGCAAGACCTTTCGTGAAAGACACTTCCATAAGTTTTCCTGCCTTCAGAATGGGGCAGTCCCCTTTCCAGCCCACCACCTTAAACCTGAATATCACAAGATCCAACAATATTCTTGATTCAGTCATAAAACTTCCTTTAAGCGAGTGCTGCCCAGGTATCAATTCATCATCTTGATCCGAAGTACGCTATTGCCACCCTCCCCAAACCCACTGCTGGGGGTTTAGGCTTACAGTGGGTTTTAAGACGAGTTTAGCCGCGAATGATAATCAGGCCGATGTGCGCTCTGAAATTAAAAATGTCGTGGCACCCAAAGTCCCCCCTCCTCCTACTCCGCACCACCTGATTCTTATTAATGACCGATTTTTTGCCCTGATAGAAGTCCGCTGGAACAACAAGCTCATTGCGATTAAAGCAGAGAAGGGCAACTGTGCAGTCCAGTATTCCACAGCTTCACTCGATTCTGAAATCAAAACCATGCTCGCTGACCAAACCCAGGATCAATCCATGGAGGCGCATCCTCCACTCTTGCTGTACGAAAACAAAGTGTCTAAGCTAGTGCACAAACTCCGTACCTCGGGAAGCGTCGACCCCCGACGGCAAAACAACTTCAGATTGAACGCCCAGTGGACCATACATCGTCGCTCAATCGAAAGTCCATAAAGTGGGACAACCACTACGAATCATCACCGTTGCTCCTAACAGTGTGAATGAGGGACTCTCAAAGTATATCACCTCGATCCTTAAATCGAATAATTAAATTAAAGCCTATTCTGTTAAGAACTCGTCACAGGTTAAATCTGCCATCGAGAAACTGTCCATAACGGTGGAAGCATGGCTTCCTTTGCTGTCGGAGCCCTGTTCCCCTCAATCGGCCAATAGCTTATCCTTTCTATTTTGTGGCGGCACCTCTAGGACCTTGGACCCGATGTAGACCTTAGAGGTCTCTCCGTTGATGTAATCTGCCTCCTATTTAAGACGACCTGCATTGTGTATGGTGGCATGGCCTACCATGAAGTAGGTGGTGAACCAGCTGCCTCACCCATCAGTGGATTTTTATACGACCTCGGCACCAATTCCACGGCAGTGTTTTGTGTTGATACAGGTATCGTGATGTAATCTTTGTGTTCCTTACCAATACTTCTCTCGTGCAAATCGTGTTAACCAAACTGAACTAATTCCACGCATCCCTCCAGTTCACGGCACAATGTGGGCACATCAGTGCAAAACCACTAACCCTCCAATACCTCCCAGAAAAATCTTCGGCAGGAGGCTCCCCTTCCTCGACATTTTCATTTTTCGCGGGTCCAACGGACATTGTGCTACAGCACACTATATCACCCCTTCTCAAACTACTGGAATGCTGGCTTTTACTTCCGACGCCACCCTAAAACTGCGCTGCTTCGCATCCCGCGAGGAAAAAAACCCCCAATGTACATACCCGGCCAACACTCGCCACTTCTTCAAGAATCTTCAAAATGTCTTCTCTAGAGAAACCAATCTCGCAGCCCTGTGTAAATTCAGGCACTACCCTAAATCGATACTGCCAAAGCCCATGCATGCTGAGATGCTTGTGGACTGTTGGACCCCATCCCAAACACACTCTTGCTGAAAATGGCATCCGTGCTGCTGTCTCCAAACCCCCTCAAACTGTTTGCAAGGCCACCCGTAATACGAAAGCCAGATTAGATGCTCATGCCTACACTGGACAGGAGTGAAACTGGTTCAGGTCAAGGTGTAAGCTTAGCATGTATATCGGTTGACGGTGGTTTGTCCCGCTTTATGGACTTTCGATTGAGCGAAGATGTATGGTCCACTGGGCGTTCAATCTGAAGTTGTTTTGCCATCGGGGGTCGATGCTTTTCCGAAGTACGGAGTTTGTGCACTAGCTTAGACACTTTGTTTTTGTACAGCAAGAGTGGAAGCGCCTCCATGGATTGGTCCTTATCAAGTGGAATACTCCCAGAGGTGTGGTGAATGCAATCCCCGTGCATATGTTTCTTGCGGGGTTTGGCGAAGCCAAGCTTTCCCCCTTGCAAAAAGGAAAGTCTAACACTTAAAGGGCAATTACATCCATTTTGACACGCATGTTTGACTTTTGGATCACTTACACAATAACTAAATACAAGAATTGCGGTAAGAATACGTTACGTACCTCCGATTCAACAATTTAATTACTGCGTCATCAAAACACGACACGGAGATCGCCATTGTTTTGCTGGAACGCGCAGAAATTCATGCCGCCAGATGTCACTTTTCGATTTCGACACGCAGCCGAATGAGATAGCTGCATTGACTGTGAGGAGCTCAAGCGTCTGACGGCCTTAGCTGGCCGGCAGTGTAAGGCCGTTAGACGCTTGAGCTCCTCACAGTCAATGCAGCTATCTCAATCAGCTGCGAATCGAAATCGAAGAGTGACATCAGTCGGCATTAATTTCTGCGCGTTCCAGCAAAACAATGGCGATCTCCGTGTCGTGTTTTGATGACGCAGTAATTAAATTGTTGAATCGGAGGTACGTAACGTATTCTTACCGCAATTCTTGCGTTTAGTTATTGTGTAAGTGATCCAAAAGTCAAACATGTGTGTCAAAATGGATGTAATTGCCCTTTAAGGCGGTTGACAGAACTAACACCCTTGAAAGGCACTTTAGTAACACGTACCGTCCGGATTTCCATTGGACATCGTTGGTCCCATGCAGCCAATACACTCGCAGTCCACTCGCAGCCAATACAACTATAAAACATCACCTTTTAAAACTCAAATCAGGTTCTTGGACAATTGCCGCGATTCAGAACAGCGTACTCAATCTGTTCAAGAAATACCCGATACTAGAAGACTGGATCAGTATTTACAAGTAAAATGTGGTAGTTTATAGTGTTCGCAGCCCATCTTGAGTTCGCTCCAGAATGAACACAAATAATCGATTGTACGTTTTTGGTAGCAGAGTGCCTTGTTGATATCCAAAATAGTTGCAATAACAATGGCGAACGTCGATCAAAGCCGCCCCCTCCAGGAAGACGTAGCCGATCACAAATTTCGTGCAGGACTCAAGATAGCCTACGCCGCGCACACAATACATTGTATGTTTTTTTGACGTCTGCCACGAATTGTGTTTTACGGCAAGTGCTGCGATTTTTACCTTTTTACCGTTAAGTCGGTTGATATAAATTGTCTGCCATACTACATTGTTGTTTTCTGTGTTTAAATGTTTTACTGAGGAAGATTCTGATACAGAATCTGATACAGAATCGGGTACAGAATCGAACGTTTTAGTCCATTAAATTGCATGTTTGGAGGGCTTCCAGTGGCCCAGGAATTATTTCATTTACACACTCCTTTCCTACTCCTCCAGAGGCGCAACTTCAAAATTGGGGTCCGGAGGCGCGAGTGCAGTAGAGGGCCCGTTTCTTAAATAGAAAGCAGTTATCGTCACACGAGGTGAAAGCCGAGTGGAGGGCCCCTTTCATCAAAAAGAAATGCAGTTTTGCCGCATAAGGCAAGAGCCCAGTAGAAGCCGCCCCCTCCCCCCATTCTTAAAAAAAAACATGCCCGATTTTGCTATACAAGGACCAAGTGGAGGCCGCCGGCCTTAAAAAAAATTGCAGTTTTTCCCACACTAGGCAGGAGCCCAGTGGGGCCACCTCCATAAAAAAAAAAGAAAACTGCAGCTTTGTCACACAAGGCAAGAGCTCAATGGAAGCCCCCTCCCCCCCATAAAAAAAATTATTTTTTGCCACACAAGGCGAGAGCCCGGTGGAAGCCCTTAAAAAAATTCAGTTTTGGCCACATAAAGTGAGAACCGATTCAAAACAACAAAAAATAAAACAATATTTTGCCACACAAGACACAACTTTCACGGAACGAAAGCAATAACTTACTTTCTGATATTTTGCGGTTACAAAATTTTAAATTCGGGCAGATGAGAGGGGGGGGGGCAGAGGTGGTGGGCCCGGAGGCGGCTGCCTTCTCTGCCTCATGTAGTTAGGCAACTGTACTCTGATATTCTTGAAACGCAAGCTTTTAGCTGAAACAAGGGATGTTTTTAAAGTCAGCGGCTTGCGAGTCGCTTGGCCGCGGGGAACGCTTTCCCATTGAAATAACAAACAGGCAGCGTTTCCGCTTGCAAGCGAGTAGCCGCTGACTTTAAAAACATCCCTACACGGACTCTTGTCATTTTGCTGAAACACGGACTATTTCATTTTGCTGATGAAGAAAGTTGACAAAGTCGGAGGCGGTCAACAATTGCGAATCCAGCGTGACCACACCTGGTTGGCACGACAGAAACGGTAAGCCACGTGCCAATTGCTTAGTAATGGTTATGCACTGAATACGCAAATTTTTTGGTTGCTAGGCTGACCACAATTTTGGTATTCAGGCGTGAATCAACTTATTTGATCTTTGGTAAGGTATACAATTAAAACAGAGGAAACGTCAATTCTGCGTCACACGTAGTGACACTTCAATAACAGATTTCTATTACAAAGACTCGGGTTGAATACGAAGTTGGGGCAAAATTCCAGAAAAAAAGGGGGTTGGCTTATTTTCCGCTTATCAAAAATGGCAAACGCGCAAACGCCCAAACAAGGCTGCCATATTTACATATTTGCATATTTCTCAGCCACGGATACGAGCAGTACAAAAAAGTCTGACCGTGCAGATAGTTTTTAACGCACAAATAACAATATTTGCACAAAATCTTTCCACGGTGCCAGTCCGTGCTATCTCAAGAATGAGATAAAAAGGGTGCGCAAACAGCCGGCATAATGCCACATTCCGAGCTCGTGTCTGGCTTGTTTGTTCATTTGTTTACGTATACTCGCAGCCAGTTCACTTTTCAATACAAATTCTTCTTTACTGTTTGTTTGAAAATCAGAACGACAACAAACATTTTCACGATGCGTGCAACATCAAAGGCGCCACCGTACGGCAAATAGAGCAAGTATCGAAAGAGTTCACGTCAGGGGGTGCCTTTTGGTATCTGCATCACAACACCCTTTTGCAAAATTGAAGCATGGAAGGGCCTGAGTGGCACACCCGCGGGGGGGGGGGGGAGGTATACACCCCCACCCCTACTGGCCTGAAATTGTCAGAAGTACACAAACAAAGCATATTTTACAATTGAAAAAATTACAAAATTTGTAACCAAGTTCAAGTGTTGAATAGGTTAGTTAAATGGAAGACCCCCGGCCCTACTCCCCCCCCACCACTAAAAAAAAAAGAATCATCCGCTTTCCACATGCTCCATAAAGTGCTTCATGGGAAATCTGCATACGGTTGACATATGTTCCACTGGTCTTGTAACTCAAAATGAAGGAATGTAGTTTTTTTTTTCTTTTTTAAGTTGCAAAATTGTTGTTATTAAGGTTGTCGTGTGCGGTTATTATTTTTTATTTTATTTTCTTCTTGTCTGATCGATGCAAATCGTTTGAAAGCTTTTTTTATTTTAGGGTTCGGTCGAGACGACAGTGACGCATCGGCGTTGAAAAGAATGTTCGTCAGAGATCGCACAGCATTGTGGGAAAAGGTTAGAGCACATTCAAGTAATTGAAATCAATAGACGCAAATCGCTGAAAATAATATGAAGGAAAACTGGAAATAAGCTATCAGCGAAAATTTTACACTAGAAATAATATTATTTTCCTTAATATTATTTACAGCGATTTGTGTCTATTTATTTCGGTGTTGGCTAATTTCCAATTTTCCTTAATATTATTTACAGCGATTTGTGTCTATTTTATTTCGCTATTGGCTAATTTCCCATTTTCCATAATATTATTTTTCAGCGATTTGTGTCTATTTTATTTCGCTGTTGGCTAATTTCCAATTTTCCTTAATATAATTTACAGCGATTTGTGTCTATTTATTTCGCTGTTGGCTAATTTCCAATTTTCATTAAAATTATTTAC
>JAHWFP010011472.1:42616-62761 GCA_023313725.1 Lithobius niger | reverse complement strand
TAATATTATTTACAGCGATTTGTGTCTATTTTATTTCGCTGTTGGCTGATTTCCAATTTTCATTAATATTATTTACAGCGATTTGTGTCTATTCATTTCTCCTTTATTGAGCCTTGTGAGTGTATGATTTGTCTTCCCTCTCAATTACCTATGGCCGAGCAGATTTCGGTCGAATGGAGTCCTGGTTTGGTCACGGTTGTGACCTTAATAACGGGTTCAGTGAGTTATCTTTATGCAGTGGAGGATGCGTCCTTAGCGATTAAGGCGCTATGCAAGTGATCCTGGGGCGAACTGGGTAGCCGGTTCGAATCCGGGTCATGCCACTCCGGCGAAACGTAAGTGCATAAAGGTGGCTTACTGAACTACGTTATTTCTAGTGTATGAGTTTCGCTAATGGCTAATTTCCAATTTTCCTTCAAGTAATTAACGTAGCGTATACGTAAAACTCTTAGCCAATATACAGGATGTCCACAAATTATTCACCCCATAAAGAAATAAAATATATATATATATAAAAAAAAAAACGAAAACAGATATTGAAAAACTGTAAGTGCCAACTGTTTATTGACTCAAAAAGTTTTTTTTACACAATTTTTGGAGATGGTAGCCTCATAATAAACCTCCGCATGAGCCCGTTTTGTTGCTTGGAGAATGATCCAGTCAAAAATAGATTTCTCCCCAAACATTTTTAAGCATATCAACTGACACCGTGTTTATTACCCTGGTTCTTCTTGTGGGGGCTTTATAGAGGACAAAATGTACGCAAGAAAGGGTGACATCGTGCTTCGCATTATCCCGTTTTGCATAATCGTGCATTGCATATTCCCGTTTCGTATAATCCTGTTTCGCCTAATTTGAAAACATTTTCCCGTTTCGTATACTCTTGTTTCGTATAATACTTTATAACAATAAAATAACGATTTGTTTGCATCTCTATTAAAATGGCATCCCCGATGTTATGTATTAGCCGCAGCAAGCGCAGTAGCGCGAGCGAGCCAGCCTAATTTGGAACATTAATTCACCACAAAAATGTCGAAAAATGCGAACCCCCCCCCAACGGTCCCACGTGAATAAGTGTTCCAGATTTAAAACAAACGGTACAGTATTTGACGGCAATCTATCCCAATTAAAATTAAAATAAAAAATACTAAAAATAAAACTTGGCACCCGTTTGTCCGGTGTTTATATGTCTGAATTTCCACTATATGTCCACTTGCTTTCCTCCACGTTTAGTTGTGACGAACTCCATTCACGACCAGATAAAGTGCCCATTTATGCGAACAGGAATTTTTTTTATACGAAATGGGAATATTTAGAAGAGTAGTTTATGCTTAACGAGACACTGTACCGTTTCGCATAAATTAATCCAAAAACTGGAGTTATGCGAAACGAGATTACGCGAAACGCGACGTAGCCCAAGAAAGGCCCGTAACTTGTGTGCAGAAATTACGGGACAAGATCGCTTCAGGTGACAAAAACGATATCGGATAGACATGCTTAAAAACGTTTGGGGAGAAATCGATTTTCGACTTGATATTCCTCGAGTAAGAAAAGGGACACCTGTAGAGGTTTATTATGAGACCCTCAAACCAACAATTTTGTAAAAAACAAAACCAAAAAAGCAACCTTTTTGAGTTAATAAACAGTTGGCACTTTACAGGTTTTCAATATCTGTTCTCGTTTTGTTTTTTAATTTAATTTTTTTATGGGGTAAATCGTGAGGTGAATACCCACGGTTGCGCTAAATCAAAAGTTGCCACAAACGGCAGTTCGGAGACCATTAATTGTAAGAATAAAATTAAGAATAAGAATAGGATGAATAAGATTGTGCTTGATTTAAGAGTTGAGTCAAATCAATCAGCAATCAGCAGTGGAAGGCGATAGTCAATTCCAGACTTGAAATTAGTTAACACAGTTCCACCTGAATGGAAGTGATGGGGCTGCCTTAACGTAAGTAAATTCCATATAACGACCTAGTGTAACTTTATTACACATCTTCAGACTAGTTGAGTTGAGTCTACTACACAATTTTAAAAATAAGTGATATCATATCAAAAACCAAAACTGGTAAAAGGAACTTCCGAATGGTTCGGCCCTTCAAAGGAGTGATATCAACACACCAAAACATTCGCCAAGTTAGCCGCACCGAGTCATACTTGGGACGTTAAATGAGAACTTGAACATTGCTACCGAAAGTAGCAATGTTCTAGTTTCCATGTAACCTTCGAACTATTAGTTGGTGCGATTAACTTGGCGAATGTTTTGGTGGTGTTGACATCGCTCCTTTGAAGGGCCAAACCATTCGGAACTTGGCGGTCCCTTTTACCAGTTTTGGTTTTTTGATACGATTCCACTGACTTGGACTGGACATGACTAGGCCTAAATTACATGGGACGCCTAGTGTTTCTAGTTTCGTTCGGATTATGCGCTTCCTACTGCTTACAAAATACCAGTTATGGCAATACAATTTTTGATTTGGCAAAACAATGTGATGCAGTTATGGCGATTTTAGTGAAATGTGAAAAAAAATGTTACTTCTTAAAATATCCCTGACCTTTTAAAAAAAAAATTTTCAGCAAAACAGTCAACTGCAGGCCTGGCATTATAACTCAACCCGGATGGCAGCTGAACATTTTTCTCAATTTTTCTTTATTAAAAAAAAATGAACAAGAAGGTACCAAAGCAGGTCATTCTAAGAACGAAATTCTAAAAATGAAAAAAAAAAACGGTTCTGAGAAATGATTCTAAAAAAAACAATTCATTCTAAAAACGAATATCACTGACTTTTCACCGATTTTTCATTTTTTCTATGACTTTCCCTGACCATATTTCATATCCCTGACTATCCCTGAATTCCCCTGACTTTTCAGAATCAAAAATCAAGAATCAAACTGGTTAAAATCAGGGAATTTCATTAGTTATGAAGTTTTGAACGCCACCCTGTTAGTGTTTACGCACTTCTCGAGAACGTGAAATTCTCGTATAACTTTACGCATAAAAAAAAAAAATTGAACAGTGAGCTGTTTTGTTAGAAATTCTCATTCGCGTGGGACAATTTTTCTCACGCTCTTGACTTAGGGAACTCAAAGATTCATTCGAACTGAATCCATTAGATGGAATTGGTCAAGACACTTGCTGAATTGACTGGGAACTGAATGGAACTGTTCTTTGGATCAAGCCGAAGTCAACGAATTGGAATTGTTTTGTCAGATTGAAGAATGAAAAAAATACATGACTGGTAAAAGGTCGGCAACCAGTCTAAGAACGACATTTGCTTCTTTAACCGGCTCGCAGAAGAGGCCGCTCACGAGCTGTTTCACAGGTGGCTTTGTGGAAGTTATAAGCAAGGTTTACCATAACGGATAACAGACGGCGATACACGTTCTGCTACCGTGCTATGCTGCACGTAAATGCTATCGAACTGCTGCTGACTTACGATAATAATTCGCTCATTTGGCAACGACTTGACTGTAACCAGTGGTGCCAGGCTAAAATTGGTTGTATATGTTGGGAGGGTAAGGATGGAGGTCTATTCAACTTGAAAGGAGATTAGTATTTTTTTTTTTAAAGAAATTGTGTTGTACTTCCGGATTCGTAGTTCGTACATCCTCATCTACACCAAATTCCATGCCTTTTCCAGGCCCCGAAAATCTATTTTCCAGGCCATTTTTCATACTCAGTAGCCTACTCCAATTATGGTGCTAAATTAGATATTTTTTGCGGTGGCATTTTAAAGTCAGCATATTATTGGAACAAACGTTGTCACTTGAAACGGACGGAAAATTGGCTTTAATCCCTATTTTAATAATATACAGGTTTAATAAAAATATAAAAATTTCTGATTGAAATCATTTTGAATGGCACAAATTCTAAAACTTGAAAATTACAGTAAGCGTTATTTCCATGCTTTTTCCAGCCTTACATTGAAAATTCGTCAGAATTCCGTACTTTTCAAGGCCTGGAAAAGGGCCTTATGAAATTTTACACTTTTCCAGCTTTTCAATGCCCCCGTACAAACCCTTTACTTCACTTGAAATGATTTACTGTTCAAAGTCACGTAGGTAAGTCATAGGAAAATCACTCGGCTTAGCACTTGACGTGAGAAATATTAATAACTTCAATTTTTTCCTTGCTAATTATAGCCGTCTATATGCTGCCTCGTTGCAAAACAACATTATAGACGGGTAGGGATAGACAGATATTCAAATCGGTATCGGATTTACAGATATTATCGGCTATTTTTTGTGTGTATCGGTATTGGATCTGTATCGGTATTTATTTACCGATATTTCAGCCGATACGACCAACTTTTGTGCGCGAGGGCTATACTCAGCCAAGCTTGAGAGAAACCTTTCCTGCGTAGCATCGCTTGTATCCCATGAAATCATCTGCACAGCCGCTTAGTGCATTTCAACGCACGCGCATTGTTAGATTCAGGGTGACTTCTTACGATTAGGCCTATCTGCAGTGTTTTATCGTCGAAGGTACACCTCCGGATCCGACATCACTGATAAAAAAAAAATTGAAATTTACGCTTTCTTGCATACAATTTAAGAACGATGAAATATGGGTTTGACTTTCTGACCCACCGACTTTATTTTTAAATCGGTACCGGTGTATCGGTATCTGTCGGGCCGAAAATATCGGTATCGGACAGGTATTTTTCTGTATCGGCCGGTCCCTATAGATGGGCTTAGCATTCGTCATTGCAAGCCAAGTTGTTTGGCGTCTCGCCTATTAGGCTAAAGATCGAGCCTAAAAATGGAAATTAACTTGAACTTACGCGACAGAAGATCCCAGCCTACTGCTTACTCTCAGTGGCACCTTAATAATGGCGTGCGAGGCCGGGAATCTTTTCTTGGTTTACAAAGTTCAATTCTGCCTTTCGTGGAAGCGTTGATAGCAGTACAAGTCGAGAAGCAATCGCAGATGAATAAGATTTAAAAGGAATTTGTAAAATTATTGCGGATCTGCTCGAACCCTGCATGGAAAGAGGACCTTGGCAAAGTCCCCGCCAGGACTGCCGGCCAGGGCAGCGTGAGAGACTACCATGCTCCTTCAGCGGCTATGGGAACTATTCTGGCCAAATCTGGACAATCTTTCGGCCCCTACGATGATCGGAGGTTTGCCGGATCGGGTCCCCGGGTTGGCACACCTACCTTTACCAGATACTTCTTCTTCTCTAAAAGTCTGGTAATGTTCAAAATTGAGCGGGTTCAGTCATACAAGCATTAAGTTGCTTCGGCTGACGAAAGGCTCAAAGAAATTAATGAAAAAAAAAAAACTAAGAAAAAAAAGGTCAGATGATAAACTTAATGAACAGTTGTTAACCCTACGTCTCATAGGTGGATTTTATTTTTAACGCGGTCCCATAGGTGGGGTCAAATCTGATCCCATAATTTCAAAAATTCAAAAGTCAGTGTTCCGGAACGCTGTAAAAGAGTTTCTGACTGGGAATTTAAAGGAAAATTCACTCGAAATTATAATTTTACAATGCGTCTAACTTTAGTTTATTCAGGGAAAAAATATTACTGAAAAACAAAATTTTCACCTTTTGAGAAATTGGAAAGCGGCAGAAATGAACAATAACAAAAGGGGCATACAAAAAATGAAGAAATACAAAAAAATAATCAATGTACACTCAGCATATTGCATCAAAATTGCCAGGTGTTCTTTGCAGAAAATAAATTTCTGCACGTGCTGCAGATGGTGTTGAGTATTTTACATGAATCCTGCTGTTGGGTCATATCTGACCCCCAAAAGACTTTTAAGAGAAATGTAAACAATACATTCAATCAAAAACTTTCCTTAATTGTATGAAAACCTTGGAAAACTATTCAAATGAAATGTCACCAAAGATGAACCCTGAAAATAAATTTTAAATATTAAAATTTGGTAAAAAAAAAAAAAAAAAAGTGACCTGTGGCAACTTTTGATCCCACCTGTGGGACCCAGGGTGAGTTCAGGGCTCGTTTACAATTTTGGGCAGGCCTTCCATACCCAGAAGAACCAACACTGAATGGAACAGTGTTTAAATCATAAATTTTAATTGGAATTAATCTGAACGGAGTAAAGTTTTTGCTGCTCAGTAGAAATAAGCTGTAGTGTCCGCAGCCTATCTTGAGTTCTCCGCAGAACGAACACAGATAATCGATTGTACGTTTTCAGTAGCAGAGTGCCTTGTTGATATCCGAGATGGTTACGAAAACAATGGCGGCCATCGATGAAAGCCACCCCCTCCAGGAAGACGTATAGCCGCTCACAAAATACTTGCAGGACTCAAGATACGCCCCGCACACAACACAACAGTTTTGAATTTGACAATACGTTACGTATTGCCGACAAGCTGGCACCAAAATACAGTCCCAATCACGCTTGATTTGGAGCTGTTGCTCAGTTGGACTTGTAGCGAGTCAAAATGGCGATTGCCGTACTCAAATTGTACATCCATTAAGGAGTTAAGTTATTTACTCCAAGGCAGCATAAAAGAAGCCGCATCTTCGCCTAGACCCGCTGTAACAACGCATTCAAAACACATTGTTACATCATAAGGACACACCCGCCAACTTCATTGTTTTAAGCTCACGCTTCATAAATCCTCAGTGATCGAAACGAGAGAAGGCATTGTTGTGTTAACAAGGCGTCGGAAAATGTACCGCCAGCAATACATCTTTCCCGTGTAATCACGCCCATAACGGATACATCCCCACACCCCCCACCTCACGCCTCTTAACCATCGTGAAATGAAAAAAAAATCTTCCATCACCTTTTGTATAAACCGAATGAGCTTTCTCCTCCATAACACCTATTGCATTTTTAACAAATTAGCTTCCCCCAGAACCAGAATCTATAGAGCAGTGATATTTGCCGCCATATTGGCACCAGTATGGGTTTTGGAGGGCATAACTACAAGGTGCACTACATAAAAATGGAGGGAAAAACAACGGAAGAGCGGATTTCTTAGGCTTAAAATAACGTTGTTTTCTCCAACAACAAAAATCGCGCGTTTTAGGTCTAAGAAATCACTCTTTACAGCATCGGCTTCAGTATGACGCCCTTCTGTTTCTCTCTGCAGTGCCCCTTGCAGCTAACCCATTAAGGCTCCAGCCTAGAGTTATACACAATAATACTACGTCGTGTCACTGCTCTATACCGAAGTGACAATGGTGTCACATTATTATATATAATTCTATGCTGGAGCCAGTAACAAGACTAACTGCAAGGTGCACTGGAGGGGGGAAAGAAGGGCGACTTATAACTGAAGCCAATGCTCTTATATAGAGCGGATTTCTTACGCCTAAAATACGCAATTTTTGTCTATTTGTCGGTAGTTGCTGAAAATTTTAGCACGTCGAATCTTAACTTAGTCCGATTACAACCTCGTAGCATAAGGGATTGGAGAAAACAACGTTTTTTAGGCCTAAGAAATCAGTTTTCAAAGCACTGCCTTGACTAGAAGTGCCGTTGTTTTTACCACCATTTTAATCCGGTGCCCCTTGTAGCTATCGCTCCAGATGCTAGCTCGTAGCCAATATGGCGTCATGGTCGCTGCTCTCTCTATATATTAAAAGCCTACCGAGCCGAATTTTTGTGAATTTTGTCCCCGTATCTCCTCCGTTAATTTGGTGTGCGATGGTGCGAATGGTTTGCTACTACGGTGCAAATTTGCACCTAAATGCAGAATTTTGATTGGTCGTGCCGTTACGGAGTTACGGGTTCCTGAATGGTCAGTTTCATTGTTTTACATTTGTTTTAAACATCGTTATTAGGCAACAGTGCAAATCGGCAAACGCCAGCCGCAAAGCGATAAACAGATTTTAACGATGCTGGAAATAAGCAGTTGTTCAAGTAAATTAAACGATCCGGGTTTCCCCAAGAAGGCAAGGGGGAAGACGGTTGTACAGTGGTAAGGGAGATGCGCTGATTGAGTGAACAAAGCGAACGAAAATCAGCGTTTGTTAGCCAGTATGCGCAAAATTGTGATTTTAAAAGAAACGTCATTTGACGAAGCATGGAAATAAATACAACAGGCAAAACCACACGTTTGTTACACCCGTTCGGATAACGGGATTCTTCTATACCATGCGCAATGGCTGTTTGCCATGACGTCACCATGAGTTAGCCAATGACGAACGAGAACAACGGCTGTTTGGCCGTTTGATTGGACTAGCCCAGTCACGTGATATGCGCGTGACAGCAAACAGCCATGGCGTGTGGTATAGTAGAGTATTACACAAGTTAAAAGCCCTACGTAAGTTCGAAATAAAGAATACTGCTTTGGTTGCTCTGATTTCCTTTAGGTTCGGTTTCTTTAGCTAGATTCAAATGGAAGCCTGGCGTACGATAGTTCTAGAAAATCTGCGGATAAAAAAGCAGTCGGGAAAACAACTGACGGGGGGGGGAAAAAGCCAAAAAATGCCGAAGGGGAAAAAAGCCCCACGAAAAAAAAAGACGTTACGAAAGTCGTTTCCTGATGAAATGAGAGCCAAGGCAACTGACCTAACCTAATCTATACCACGTGCCACGGCTTTCTACTATGACGTCACCATGAATAAGCCAATGAGGAACGAGAACAGCGGCTGTGCTCGTCTGGAATGGACTAGCCTAGTCACGTGACACGAGATTCACGTCGGAGAACCGCGGCGCATGGTTTATAGTAACTACAAGAAAACACTTAGAAAAAAAAAACAACTGTAAACAATGTGTTCAGTCATAGACAGTTGTACGGCCCACAACAAGGGGAATTAGCTGAAAATATCCATGCACTATTCATAAAGAACTAGCTAAAGCCCAAGTTACGCACGAGTGGTGTTGAATGCACGCGTTGCAACACTGGATAAGTATGGTAGCTTATGTGCTTGTCCGTGTTCGAACTTTCTTCAAATTGTTAGCACACCTGCTAACAAACGCTTTGCTCACTCAGTCAGCGCATCCTGTGACTCAAATCCTACTGCTTCTAATCCCCCCCCCCTTTCTAATGATCACTTCTATTAAATTCTACCAGCCACGTTCCTGTTCACGCTCGCTGGCGAAAATAAATAAGGCTCAAGGCGGTCTCGAAGCTACCCCCTCGAGAAGCATGCTGTCCTGAAAAGCTTTCTCCAATGCTTTTCCTCCTACCAGATGCGTCGCGCGCCATGCCTGCTGTCTGACCTCTTGTGTAATTGTACCCATAGATGGTTGCCGATCAGACCGATCCGATGAAGTCTGATAGATCCTGATGTTGATGCAAATTAAGGCTAGGGGATACAGTTAAAGATCTGAGCTTCTTTCCCCATTCATGCTAGTTCGGAGACCTGTAGTGCCACAGATCAGTAAGCTAACTAGATCAAACATCTTTACTCACGTACGGAGGAAAATACGCAATATTCCAGACAGGCAAGAACGATATAACAATTCTTGGCGAATTTTCGATAGTCAATTTGCTGTAGATGGAGACACCTAGCCGACTATCATCTTCAGGCACGTAATAAAACTCCAAACACTACCACCTATTTACAGTCCATTAGAATTCGAAATTGGCGTTAAGGAGGCCAAGTTAACGCCAATTTCGATTTCCAATGTACTGTAAGTAGGTGGTAGTGTTTTGAGTTTTATTACGTGCATGAAGATGATAGTTGGCTAGGTTTCTCCTTCAACAGCAAATTGACTATCGAAAATTCGCCAAGAATTGTTATATCGTTCTTGCCTGTCTGGAATATTGCGTATTTTCCTCCGTACGTGAGTAATGTCGTCTGCAACGTTCCAGAGTATGAATCTAGACGTTTTTAAATCAATCGTCTTACCTCTTCTAAGCCTATGCGGGGCCCTAGTGTTGGTTGTGGCTACTAACACGTACTAACGCTTTGCTCGTGCAGCAGCATGGTGGAGGCAAAGCAATGTGAGAGGTATTAGTAGCCGCAACTGCCGCCAAGGCCCCGCGCAGGTTTGGAAAAGGTAAGATGCGATATTACTAATTCTCTAATCTAGGGCAGCGTATTAGTACTATACTTAACGGCGCCGCACGCCGATAGTTGTACGAGTATAGGCCATATATTTGAATGCTTGGACGTGTAATTGGAGCGAAGTGAAGTCGAAGGCGAGCGGAGCTCCGCTTATGATTACATTACAATGCAGCCCCTTGTTTCCTCACCATGCAATAACCACTGCATCGATTAAAACCAGATTTTGTACATTGATAGTGTTACACCCAGCCAGAGGCGGTTTTAAAAAAAAAATAAAAATAAAACCTGTTGTTGAGGAACAATGAAGGTGACAAAATGATGAGGTGGTGGTGTGAGCTGTACTTCCCCGTTGCTCACTCCGAAGCGCGAAAATCTGCCGCATCATTAGTAAACATCAAGACGGAGGTATAATCCGCACAGATTCTCAACTGAACTTCAAATTGGATGCTTTCCAATAAAAAATAGAGAATATTCATTAAAGGGACATTCCTCCCATCGCCATTTTTCTCGATCCTCCACATCAAGTATGGCCCCAAAGGCCTATTTCCTTACCGTTGGTCAATCCCTTGCTAAAAATCCGTTTTAAAATGTGGCGTCTATGAGCTTTTCAGTTGAATAATTGTTAACTATATTTACTGCGGGACGCACGTATATGATCCTTTGCACGCTTACAATAACCATGACGTTACACCTCTGTGTGTGCATGTACGAATTTGCTAATAATTACCATGAGATCAAAAATCTACAAGACTAATGCGGAAAAAATAAAAAATTAATTATTCCGAAGCAAAATTATAAGACACTAGCCTACAAAATTATAAATTGTGATGTTAAAATACGAGAATCATTCCGGTTTGTGACGACACAATTAATGCGTTCATCCTGGTTCGTCTATTAGACACAATGCCAACTGAGACAGTAACTGCGTTCTTCGCTGCGAGGAACGCAGCTACTATCTCAGTTGACCTTGGAGGTGGTATATGCGCGGATGATGATCAGTGCGTGGTTATAAGGCAGGCGGAATGTTATCAGGCAAGCCGGATGTGCCTTTAAACTCAATACGCTAAGTAATTTTCCCTTAAGTGAAGGAGGGATTAAAACTAGTGGCGCCCTCTAATGTAATTGGCTGAACTAATAAACGTTTCCGTCGTATATTTATAAAGGCGGTTTCTCCATTCCAAAATTCTAAGTCAATGCAACCATAGTTAACACTTGGTTTCACATAGTCTACCAACCACGTCGTCCAAAACTGCCAAAAACTACCGCGAGGCGCGCTGAAAGCGCCCGAATCTTAGCATTGATTAGTGTTAGCGGGATGCACAAGAACGTGGTAGTCTTCTCATTATTAGATTTCCCGGTGTTGCAGCACTAAACGAACATTATTTTAAAGTAACGGTGACTATCCTTGAAGTCTTCGGACGATTTATTGCTACGTCCAACGATCATTTAACGACATTTTTAATGAGAATAGAAAACGTGGTGGCCTTAGTTCTTCTTCTGTTTGAAATTCATGAAATTAAACCTCCGGAGGCTTTGTTTTGACGTAAAATGGACCAAGACTGTACGTAGCATGAAGCCATTGTTGTTGAATTTTAATAATTAAATGTCAATGCAGTGTGTTTAAGTTTAAAATCCGCGTATCACGCGTCAGGAGTACCTTTTCACAGTTCAATCCGCATGCTAGAGCACTTCATTTTCGGGGTGTTCGCAGCGCGTCTGGCGGCAGAATTGGCGGCTAACTGGACGACGCGTCGAATTTCTAACGTTAAGCCTTTTACATCTAGGAAGCTGTGGTTAAGAAAACGGCCTAACCCTTTCCGTGGTTGAATCAAACGCCTCTATAGAACGCGCTAAACTACGATATGAACGTGAAGCGATTTCGAGTCGAGGCTAAGAGGGCGTTTATGCAACGAGACCTTCTCGCTCGCCGAACGCTATTTGCTAGGAAATCCTTACTTATTTACGATTAATTTACCGTTTTATTAAATGAATGCGGTAATAGACAACAAATTAAACGCACTACAAATAACAACACGGATAAAGAACAAAGTGCAACAGTCATTTTAAACATTGCTACAACATTGTTGCCATTTCACGCTATTTCCAAAATTTGCTATTCTCACTGAAAACAAGCGGCTACAGCGACTGCCTAGTCGCACCGATCTTCTGTACGGTTCCTCCACTTCCAATGTTGAGGCGCACACCTCTATCATGCACTACCACTACAACTGCTGTTATTATTTAATTTAGTTACGTCGAAGCAGTCTATTAAACTTGACGTTGTAAACAGTGGACGCGTCGAAGCAGTCTATTAAACAATGGACGTCGTAAACAATGGACCTTGTAAACAATGGTCGTCAATATCTGGTACTGTTGCGAAGTTGAAAAAAGCGACGGACGTACGGACGGACAAAGTCGTTGCAATAGTCTTCTCGCCGGTTACGGCGTACAGAAGACTAAAAAACCAAAGAACTTGGAATAGTAGTAGTATAGTCTACTAGCCGTAGACAAAAAAAAAACAGCTTTTAGCCGTGATCAAACGACGACAGAATAAATAGCTACTCGCAGCGAGAATTCAAAATCCAACATGGCGTCCATTTCGAGGTTATCAGATCGAAGACAAACCATCGAATGCCGGCATTTTGAAATCTGCCCGTCGTCCTGTACTGCAGTAAAAATTTTTTTTGTAGTTGTCATAAATCGACGCTGTCGTGTTGCACGCATTGTACGTCGTGTCGCGAGGTACGAGAAGATGATTTGCGTCCGCGTTGTTGCCATGGTTACCCCGTATAGGCAACTTGAAAGCCGCATGCTCCGATGAAGCCGAGAAACATCCAGCATATTTAGTATTAACCAAGTAAAAACTAGGCCTCAGTCTCTACACGACATTTTAGGAGGGACATGGCAGTTGCCGCATTGGACTAAAGACGATACGAGAGACGGACAAATCACGTGGTTGAAGTAATTCAGTTTATCTACACTACAAGAAAGTAATTCCTCGCATAAAATTCGTACCTATACCCGGTGAAATTCGGCCCAAGACAACTGACCTAACCTAACCCAACCGACAATAACAAGGGAAATCGACGCATGGCGGGAAGCTGTGTTGTGTAGTATACCCTGTTGTGTCCTGCTGCTGCGAGCCTAAACCGTCGCGCTTACATTGTCCTTTACGACTTGGGAGATATCACGCGTTTTTCGAAACAAAATGTGAAACTAAATAAAGTGAACTTGACTCCATCGTTTCATTGTCCGTTCCTTTAATGAAATTAAATAGAGCATTGACATTTGCCGCCATATTGGCACCAGTATGGGTTTTGGAGGGCATAACTACAAGGTGCACTACATAAAAATGGAGGGAAAAACAACGAAAGAGCGGATTTCCTAGGCTTAAAATAACGTTGTTTTCTCCAACAACAAAAATCGCGCGTTTTAGGTCTAAGAAATCACTCTTCACAGCATCGGCTTCAGTATGACGCCCTTCTGTTTCTCTCTGCAGTGCCCCTTGCAGCTAACCCATTAAGGCTCCAGCATAGAGTTATATACAATAATACTACGTCGTGTCACTATAGCCAGACACACTGTCAAGTTAATGACAGGCAACTATTATTTCGACACCAATTCACATACACACAGTTTGCGATGCAGTCATACAGAGTAATAATTCAACTAATTAAAAGGATGGTCCACCATTAAATTCTTAATCCTCTACGTTACGAATGTTGTATTTTATGTATTCCGTTAGATGTGACTACACCACTATTGGGTGAATTCAACTCTGTTGGGCCCGTGGTCGCCAAGATGAAAGATTGGATTTACGTTTTACGTTTTAATTTTTACTCGCATGACAACACAAACTGTGTGTATATTTACCACTTGCTGTCGAAATATTAGTTACCTTTTACTGACAGCAAGTAAAGGGCATGAAAAGGAACAATTTGCTAAGAAATACCTACGATCTTTTACATGCCACAATCGACATGAGCAAGAACGCATTTCTAGGGCCTTGCTTTTCCTGAATGCACAGATATACCACGCGGACGTCCCCCACTCCCTCAAAAGCCTACAGTGGACAACCCTCCCCTCCTTAATCCTGACATCATCCCCCTCCCTCCACCCTTTGGAAAAACTCCACAACTAAAACAAATATCTTCCACAAATTAATTGGTTATTTTCATTAATTGTACTTAGAAAAGGTATTTATCGTATCCAGAAGTCCACCCCAAATTTTACCCGAAATGTTATCCCAAAATTTCACCCAAAATCCACTGACGGCAGGGGATGGGAGAGAAACTGAATTTAGTGTTGGTGGTGGTGGTGATGTTGTTACGGATTAGGATAGGTCGACGGTATACGTTAGTTGCCTTGGCTTGAATTTCACCGAGCAGGGAAAGAGTCTCATGTGGGGGGCAAACTAGGATTTTCAAATATTTAACCTGGGAATGTTGTTGTTGCTGAAACAGGCTGAGGCTAGGATTAAACCCGGGCCACCAACATACATAAAGGTGGTTTCAAAACGGTATTATTCACCGAAGGTAATCCATCCCCTTCATCAATTACGATAGTTAGCCAACAGACTGGTTCCAAGTGGTGCTACTTAAGCGAAAATTCTGCGCCATAGAACTAAATACTACAGGGGGAGGGGAGGGTTGTAAGGCGAGCTGCCAAGGTTCGAATATATTAAATAAATAATTATGACGAGTCTGACAGGCCAATATTGTTAATGTTAGCGGCGACGGCCAGCACGTAGCTCGTTAGCCACGGCGGCTTCGCTTTTACGACGGCGAATACCTCAAGAGTTATTCGTTATTTACTGCCGCAACACGCAGCGTTATTTTACGGCAAATATGCTAAGTGGCCGTGAAGCTAGGTGGGGTAAAACAAACACATCCCGCGATCCGCCATATTAATTTTTTCGTGGCCGTATTTTTCGTTGTCTCTTCTTTTTAAGGTGGCGCCTGCGAGTAATCGCACCGGTATCCGATTACGAATAAGACCTATCACAGAGCAGCGTCAAGTGACGTCATATTGCTACAAGAGAGATACTTGCAAGGGGCACTAGATTGAAACAACGGCACTTCTAGTCAGTCCAGTGCTTTGAGAGTGGATTTCGTAGGCTTAAAACACCGTTGTGTTCTCCAATCCCTTATGCTGTTAGGTTGTAATTGGAAAATAAAGATTCCACTCGCTTAAAAATGTCAGCAACTTCCAACAAATCGACAAAAATCGCGTGTTTTAGGCCTACGAAATCCAGTCTAATAGCATTGGCTACAGTAAGACGCTCTTCTTTTCCCCCACCAGTGCACCTTGCAGCTAACCCAGTAACTGGCTCCACCATAGAGATATATGCAATAATACTACGTCGTGTCACTGCCCTATAGAGCATTGACATTTGCCGCCATATTGGCATCAGTATGGGTTTTGAAGGGCATAACTACAAGGTGCACTACATAAAAATGGAGGGAAAAACAACGGAAGAGCGGATTTGTTAGGCTTAAAATAACGTTCTTGTCTCCAACAACAAAAATCGCGCGTTTTAGGTCTAAGAAATCACTCTTCACAGCATCGGCTTCAGTATGACGCCCTTCTGTTTCTCTCTGAAGTGCCCCTTGCAGCTAACCCATTAAGGCTCCAGCATAGAGTTATATACAATAATACTACGTCGTGTCACTGCTCTATTCTAAAACAGACGGCAAGGTTACCGAAATGTTGGCTTCCCAGCGTAGTGGGGGACTGGCTTTGTGGCAACCAACTCCATCACTTTGTTAATTACGTGTACGTAAATAATCTCAGCGACGAAAACTGCAGGTCCGCCTTTTTTGGTCGGCGGGTTCACCGATGCTTCAGCAGTGACGTCACACAGAGGGATCGGAAAACCCATCGCGCATTCAAGATTAACTTTGATGAACTGTGGCGAGAGTTGCTGAGCTGTTCAGCGAGCGGATTTTAGTATAAATTAGAAAGTTCACCATTTGCATCTTATCTCTTCCAAGCCTACGCCAGGGCCTAGCGGTAGCTGCGGCTACTAATACCTCTGGTAATGCTTTGCCTCCGTGCTGCTTGGCACGCAAAGCATTAGCAACGGTATTAGTAGCAGCAGCCACTTCCAGGGCCCCGCGTAGGCTTGGAAGAGGTAAGATGTAATATCTAGTTCCCTTTCTAATTTATGAGAACGGTGTTACGTCTGCATAAAACCAAAATGAAAATCGAACTCGGTAACGACTATGTGACTCAGTTTGGGTGGCGATTTTACGATATTTCGGCATTGTATGGTATTAATTTCTACGAATATTGGATGTATCGTATACAGAGTTAGGCAGCTGAAGTGTTACGAGCCGATATCCTGTGAATGGCTAATGAGAGAATAATAATGATAGAAATGCAATAATGGGTGTGATGGGGGACGTTTACACGAGGAAAAAAGGAATGTTCTTGAATTGATATTTCAAAGTCATCCTCGTGCTATATTTCAAACGAGATACGATACGGCAAAAAAGTAAATTAGAACGTTGGACGCAAGGAGACAATATGACCAACCAAGAACAAAAAATAACAGATTCAAAATCGGAAAATAAATAAAATAGTTACGAAGATGTTTAAAAGCTAACTCTGAACATGCTGGCTTCACTACAGCGTTAGCTTCGTAACTATTTTATTTATTATCCGATTTTGAATCTGTTTTTTTGTTTTGGTTGGTCAAATTGTCCAACTTTCTAGCTTACTTTTTTGCCGCATCGTATCTCGTTTGGAAGATAGCACGAGGATGACCTTGAAATATCAGTTCAAGGTCATTCTTTTTCCCACGTGTAAACGTCCCCCGTCACACCCATCATTGCATTTCTATCATTATTATTCTCTATTCACAGGATATCGGCTCGTAACACTTTAGTTGCCTCACCCTGTATACTTAAAAAAAACCGTGTGTCGTCTGAACGAGAACATCGCACGTGTTGCTTCTACGACACGGAAATAGCTTAGAAATAAAAGACTTCAGAATATGCCTATGGCCTGATACCTTTTAATCTAATGTATACAGCCGAATTGGCTGAGAACGACCATTTTTTCAGGTTCAGAATAGTAACAGAGACAAACGGCATTCACCATTATAGATACAGCTACCCAAAATTATTTTAAAAATACCGTAAATTAAAACATTGTTGCTTCCTAACAGCTAACAGGCTTTGTCGACGTAACTCAATGAAATAATACCATTTGATCGTCGCATTTAAACACTACAGGAAAACACGCTGCCGTAAAAACAAAAGGATTCTGTTAACAACACACATTAGCTTCATCTAAAATAGTCTCGATACCGTATTGCATGGATGAATAGGCCTACTCTCGACTAACTTATCCCGGTTAGCAGCCATTTACGAAATTAAAACGGTAGGCACAAAAATTAGGCCTAAAAGCCGAAAATTAGGCCCTAACTCACGTTGCCACGGCAACGCAAAATCTCCGCACCGTGTTGCATGAATGAATTAGCGCACTCTCGCACCCAACTCTCCGTCAGCTGCTACTTACGAAATTTAAAACGGCAGGTAAAAATTAGGCCTAAAACCTAACAATTACGCCTGAAATCTAAAACTAGGTCTAAAAGCTAACATTTTTAAACCGCCAATCGTGATGCTTACTACTTTTAGATTATATAATAGAGAGCGTGCAATGCATGATAGAGGTGTGCGCCTCAACATTTTTGAGAGTGGCGTAAGTGTACAGAAGACCGGTTGCGACTAGGTAGTCGCTGCAGCCCGCTTGTTTTATTTTCAGTTTTTTTTTTTTTCAGTGTAGGCCTATGTAGTTGCAGTATGCTGTTGTAATCAGCAGTGATATATACTTATATTGTTGCTTCTCCACGCCTCCTAAGTCATTCGACCAGTCCAGTCCGACAGCATGGCGCAAATAGTGTAAAAGACCCACATTTCCTTTACGATATCGCAATATTACGATATATTTCTTCCTGATATACCGTAATCGACATTTTCTACATCGCCGATCCTTCGACATCGTCTTCAAGTGTGAAAGGGCGTGGGGCTCAAGCCCGTGCTTTAGAGAAACGTTTCGACGCTGCCGGCACTGAACGACAATAACGCTAAGGAAAGAAAGAGGATGGGACGACTGAGAGAAAACGAGCATAAGCGTCGACTTTCAAGCACAGCACCAAAGTCGAGTAAGTCAGAGAACTTGTAATAGTGTACTTATAATAGTGCCCGTTTTGCCTAGTAAGGTAGGTGCACCTTGCATTCACAGCGTGGTAAACTTAACAAACATACCACTCGTAAGGTTCATAATGGCTACGTATTTTTAATACAAGGTAGATCAGTGTGGAGAATTAAACGGTCACATAAGCAAACCTTGCGTAAAAAAAGTGTAGCTAATCGAACATTAAAGTGCACCTTGCAGACACCAAACACGCCAAGACTTAAAACACTTGGTGATAAAGACAAGGCATTCTCTGTCTAGCCCTAGTCGAGTGTGGAAGGCGTTGATGTTAGGACTTTTCACATCAGTTTTGTTTTGTTTCAGTTAATGTGCTGAACTTTTAACTGCGAAGAGAGGGGCAGGGGGCGGAATCCAGCCGCGTACCCACCCATAATTTAAAAAATAAAAATAATTTCACTTCACTCGTTTGAGTGAGCCCACCACACGTAACTTGTTTAAATTCTCAAAGAGCATACGAGCCGCGCTGCCTAATTCGGCTGTACAACATACCTCTCAACATCAAAATATATCGTCATAAATAACGGGCCAACTCGTGCGTGCACGTCAACGCCGGGGTGGCCAAACCGTTCTACAAAGCCGACACACACTAACAATGGTCAAACGGTCGGTTAGTTAGAACCTCGTAAAACCAGTCACTGCGTAGCACTCCGCCCAGCCGACTTTGCCGAATTAAATACTAACTAGAGGAAACCTGTGCTTTGCACGGGGCCGGTCACATTTCCCGGGACATTTTCTCGGCACTCTTTCCGAAGACTTGTCAGATTGATCGACCACTCATGCCTGGCTCCTTTTTGGCTGCACGTAGAGTGGGAGAGTGCATTTTCAATGCGAGCGCGAGGAGGGGAGAAGTGGTTTTCCTTTAGGCTTTCCTTTTCCTTTTAGCCGGTCTCCGATATTATTATAAAGATACGCCGTCTAATTAAACAATATGGAGCAGACTACACGCTAGGTGCAATCATAATCTCCGACGGTTCCAAGATTTCACCGTTATAGCGTTGTTGTCATAGTGAAATTACAAGTTGCCAATTGACCTATTAAAACTAGGAATGAAATTAGAAAGGAAATTGCAAACAAAAACGTCAAGTGTGCGTAAAAACGGGTAATATGATTGAAGTTTCACTTTACTGGCTAAAATGAACGTGGATAAAAATTGATGATTTTTTAATTTCAATAAGCAAATGTGCAATTGAGAAAATTGCATCTGTTTAAGTGCTGTTGTGCTTTACGAATGGCAAATATTCTTAAAGCACAACAGCACTTAAACATGCAATTTTCTCAATTGTACATCTGATTATTTAAATTAAAAATCATCAATTTTTATCCGTGTACGTTTTAACAAGTAGAAACTTCAATCATATAACCGTTTTTTTACGGCACACTTTACGTTTTTGTTTGTAATCTGTGTAATTCTTTTATGGCTATGGCTTCGCAATGGTTTTATGTCCTCGTCAAATGAATTGATGTGATGTTTGTTCCCTATCTTGGGGCGAATGAATGATTTTTTTTTTCATTTGAAAAAGTGTGAACGAGAGCGCAAGCAGTAACTGTTACTGCCTACTTTGAAACTATTCAGCTCAGTTCTGAAAGCCTGCATCTACGAAATAAATAAGCCAGTCTATCGCCTTGTAGGTGCCAATTTCGACCGGCCTCCAAATTAACAACGTACAGCTTAGTTTAGTTTAAAACTATGCGTTTAGCTGAAACACGGTTTCTTTCATTTTACCCATCAACAATCAACTGTTTAGTAAACACGTAACCGTTCACGAAAAATGGACCTGGGGTTTGCTGATTATTGTGTGCGTGGTGTATCTTGAGTCCTGCAAGTATTTTGTGAGCGGCTACATCTTCCTGGATGGGGTGGCTTTAATCGATGGCCGCCATTGTTTTTGTAACCATCTTGGATATCAACAAGGCACTCTGCTGCAGAAAAAGTACAATCGATTATCTGTGTTCGTTCTTCCTGGATGGGGTGGCTTTA
>JAHWFP010011472.1:28075-42606 GCA_023313725.1 Lithobius niger | reverse complement strand
TGTGTTCGTTCTTCCTGGATGGGGTGGCTTTAATCGATGGCCGCCATGGTTTTTGTAACCATCTTGAATATCAAACAAGGCACTCTGCTGCTGAAAACGTACAATCGATTATCTGTGTTCGTTCTTCCTGGATGGGGTGGCTTTAATCGATGGCCGCCATTGTTTTTGTAACCATCTTGGATATCAACAAGGCACTCTGCCACTGAAAACGTACAATCGATTATCTGTGTTCGTTCTGCGGAGAACTCAAGATAGGCCGCGGACACTATAGCATTGTTCTCTAGTTACAATGGTTAAAACAATAAACTAAACTGATCGTTCAGGGTCCTGTAACTCCGTAATGGCTCGACCAACTAAAAAAAGTGGTCTCATTGAGGATGAAGGCCATGGAAATTTCCGGCTTAGGTATCAGATAGGCAGTAGTTTTTTTCTGAAACGGTGGCACACAACGACAAATGAACAGTTGTCAAGTTTACGAGTGGCTCCCTACTTTTACTCTTGCACAGAATTGTATAATTTTTGGTATAAATATATTTTCCACACCTATCTACCATCTGGCCAAGTTTGGTCGAAAAATATTGAATAGGAACGGAGATATTAGTAGTTTTAGTTTTGCTGGAGTGAGTACCTCAATCATATATATACACGGCGAGGATAAAAATATATATATTTAAAATAATTAAAAGCATGTGAAGTTAAGTACGGTCACTGGTTAAATATTTATGTTACATTATAATGCTTTTATAGTTGCGTGCTAGTTTAATTATTATTATTAGTATTTTTAATTCTTTTTGACGTTCCACACTTACCTTATTTTATCGTACGTGTGTGGTTTCAGTTTTTTTTTTTTTGGTTTTTGAAGCGAATTTTTAATTTTTATATTGATTGTTAACGTATGCCGTCGTAAGGAATTCGCTATTTTTCATACGTTGTAATTGATATTTTTAGTGGTTGTTAGTTGTAAACCTGTAATTGATTGACTGGCTCAGCATTTCACAAGTTTCGAAGTGGACATAAAGCCGTTATTTGTTAATAAACTATTCTTTTTCTTATTATTATTTTAGTATTGGAAAAATTTATTTAAATAACATTTTAGTCTTTTAACAATATTGCTGATATACTACCATGCATAATTCTGAAAATATCCATGCACATCATAAAGTTTACCAAATTGAAATAAACACGTAATTACCTTCACGAACTAGAACTAACATAGAAGCCCTCAAACACAAACATGGGCAAAGTAACTGCCTTAACCAGTATAGTCTGCTAGCATCAAATTATAAATGCGTACAAAAACACTTATAGCCACTCACACGAAACAGACTTAAAATATAAAACAACAAAGACAGACAAGTATTACAAAAAACCTGCATAATATACAGATTAGGTGCGCATACACGTGCCTACACATACACATACAAACATCAAACATTTCAAACACAAACTACATTCACTTTTTCACATAACTATTGAGTCAAAACAGTCCTTGTTCCCTGAACACAAACGGCGCTGGGTCTGCTTACTGAACACAACTAAAGTTAGTATACTTGAAGTAAACAAGTGCTGATTTCAGTTCGCTTCGATCACTCAATCACCGCATCCTCTGATTCATTTCACTATGACCAAAGTTGTGCTTAGTTTGTTCCTCCACGATTTGAGTTCACTAAATACAGATGCAAACCTATTTACGTTGCCTTTTGGATTTATATGTCAGACTGCCTGAGCGGGGAATCGAACCCAGGAACTTTGAAACCAAAGGCCAAGGTCCTACCGCTGAGCCAGACTGACTTATATCTATCTGTATATATGCACGTGTTAAATGCTGCCTATGAACGTTTCCTTTTGGGCCATGTCAGTCTGGCTCAGCGGTAGGACCTTGGCCTTTGGTTTCAAAGTTCCTGGGTTCGATTCCCCGCTCAGGCAGTCTGACATATAAGTCCAAAAGGCAACGTAAATAAATTTGCATCTGTATTTAGCTATTTCTTGTGAGCCTTTGGCTTTCCCCGTCTTTAATTTGAGTTCACTGTTATACAATACAAGAAAATGATACTTCTCGATGAGAATAATGTTTGTTTTACTTTTGGTTTTTCAATATGAAAATATGTTTGCTAGTTTTCACATTTCGGGTTTACTGTTATGAGTAAACTGAAAATTATAGTGTCCGCTGCCTATCTGAGTATCTAGCAATACACAAGTTGTTAATGCACAGAGCGTGTGCCATGTTCCGTTACGGAGATGACGCTGCTACTCCGCTCAACGGGTACATCTTTTCAGAGGTTTGTCTGTATCTTAAATCGTCGAAGTTATTGGGCATGGAAGAAGGTAACAGGGCTGCAGGAAAAATCTCATTTTGGGTTCCCCTCGTTTATTCTTTTATGAGGGATATCCCTGTCATACCTTTTGCTACGTTGCGCCGTTCTTCACATCCCTGGAAGAAGATCAATGAGGATGGTCAGAACGTCTCCTGACATGGTACCCTTTGCATACGTGATGAGGAGTAATCGTAACCCACCTCAGGTTATCTCTGGAGTCGACTGAATCAAGCATGTGGCCAAAATCAAGAGGGCACTGTAGTAACGTTGACTGTGCTGTGGGTTATGAAGTTATGGACTCGAAAACTATTAAAATAGTTTAGGGCTTATGGCGGCCACCAAAATAATATGGCGTCACAGCCATAGTGACAGCTGTAATAAGAGTGAGTGTAGGGATATGGAGGAGTGGGCAACGTTGGTCTGTGATGTTTTACAATAACACAGCAGTTATAGCAAGGACTATAGTTTGTGCCACATTAAGTTTTCAGAAAAGTGACTGGATGACGACTCGTTTCCTTGCACTAAGAGTGCAAAAACATGTGGATATCACATTTGTACACTCAACAAAGTTACTGTTAGAGTTTATGAATGGGATGTTTTCGGATTTTTTGCACTCGTAACGTGGCATCATACAGTCAGTTTTCTGAAAACATAATGTGGAACAAAGTATAATACTAGCACACTACTATCTTTCCAGCTCCATGATTCTAGTTACAATCCACCCAAAACCAAAAAATGGTGTAAAAAGCCTCCAAGTATCCAAAAAGGATCAGCCTCTGAAGGTAGTGATATCATTCCAACAGGGAAAGGCCGCCAAGGTGAATCCCATTAGCCAAGTTAATCGCACACACTAATAGTTCGGAAGTTAAATCAAAACTAGAAGATTGTTGTTGGTTGAAATCTTTGGTTGAAACTTGGAAAAGAAACGAAATTTAATTTCCCTGGTGGCGAATTTCAAAACCCTCTCACGCATTTGTCCTGACCCCTACAACCCCCAAACCAACAAAAGGACCATGCTCAGATCACCATGCATCCGTGTGCAAAAGCTCAGGTACGTAGGCCTTCTCAATTTTGCGCTAGCCATGAGCAAAAAGTCTATGGGATTTAGCATGGGACAATCTTATTGCTTAGCTAGCTAGACAGTAACATAAAAACAACGTTATTGACGCATCTTTTTCTCTATGATTGGTGGACACTCATCCTTTAAATTATAGTTTTTTCTTAATCTCTGATCCTTCCCCTTACATTATCCACAATTTGATACATTTCTGTCTCATTAGGTTTTATCCTCAACATGCCAAAATACGTTTTCAGTTGCTTACAGTTAACAGACACATTAGTGGTGTTGCTAAGCTCTGCAATATGAACAAATCGTTCAGTTTGTGATACTGACCTGAAATTTGGCACACATATGCATTTTTGTATGACAAAAAAAAAACTGGATATAGGGCCAACTCGGCATCATGGTTTGTCAGCCACCATCTTGGAAAAATGGCGCCCGAAAACAGTTTTTCTCAATTATTTCATCAACGGTTCACTTTTTCAAAATCTCCTTCTGAACAAAAATGGAAGAGGACAAAATTTCCAACGAGGAAGGTCCTTTTCATTTTCTTTGTAACTTTAACCGTTTTCTTAGAAATGCATAATAAATATTTTGTCTATCATTAACTGTTGCATTTAATAAAGTCACTGGTACTTATTTTCCTGTGTTACATAACAATATGTAATAGCAAAAGGTATTGGTCCGATAAAGTCATTTGCCTTACCGATGCTCCACTCCTTCACTGGGTGTGACGGTAATTCTTCCTTTGCTGGGAAAGGTAAACACACAACATGGGATACTTAGAACATTTGTGAAGATTTGACGAAGGCGTTTCTTCAAGTCCACAGGGAACACAAAATAACACCAGCGATTGATGCCAACCATTGAAACATTCGTTATTTTGATGTATGACAAAACTAGCTGTATCCAGGCCTTAACTAAGGCACGACAGGACCTGTTTACAAAAAAGCAAAGACTCCTGAAATCGCTAAATCAAAGACCCCTGAAATATGTACTTTCCACAAACGAAACACTCTTGCAGCATCTAAAGCGAGCAGCTGGGGTCAGTGTTTGATTTAAACCCTTAAATTCCAAAACCCGACTCTTGCGGCTGGCAGCTTGAAGACGAAATCTAGTACCAGTCTTTTTGGACCAGTTCTCCACAAGTTTTCATGGCAAGTAACGAACTAATTTCTTGCAAATGCAATTTCCTGCAACAACAAATGCTCGTTAGATCAGTACTTCGATATGCTTCTTTGTGCTTCTGTGATGGACTTTGTTTTATGAGTGAGAATGATTGACATTGAGTGACTGTGGTTGATTTTTAAGGCTAAAACAGAAGGGCTTTTATGCAGCTTCAGGCATATTTCAGCTGACAATACTGACTGTAATGCCAGTACTAAGTTTGTTAGTACTTCCCATACTCAAATAAATACAGATGCAAACCTATGTAGTATGCACGTTGCCTTTTGGACTTGTATGTCAGACTGCCTGAGTGGGGGATCGAAGCCACGACCTTTGAAACCAAAGATTGAGGTCCTACCGCTGACCCATACTGACACGATTTGTTTGACACTTGTTGAGCCGTCGGCTTTCCGTCCCGTTTACTTCACATACTTTTACCTGCCCCCCCCCCCCCCCCCCGTAATACAAGATAAACCTTACCAGTTTTATTAAGGATTTACAGATGTGTTGATTGTTAATACGAAGACAAACATAGTTCATGAAGTGAAAGCAACAGGAAAAGGAGCACAAGAGTGAAGGTTCCGGTGTAACAAAGGAAAATAAGTACCAGTGACTTAAATAAACGCAACATTTAACAACCGACAAAATATTCATTGCGCATTTCTAAGAAAACGGTTGAAGTTACAAAGTAAATGATAGGGACCTTTCTTAATTGGAGATTTTGCCCTCTTCCATTATAGTTCTAAAGAAAACTTTGATAAAGGGAACCGTTGAGGAGATAATTGAGATAAACTGTTTTCGGGTGCCAGTTTTCCAAGATGGTGGCTGATAAACCATCATTCCAAGTTGGCCCTATATCCAGTATCGTTTGCGAGGGGTTCGACAAAGCTATAAATCTCGTACACCCAAGATTTAAGATTTATAAATCCGTTGTAAATCTTGTAAATCTGTAAATCTTGCGTAAATCATTCAAATCCTTAAATCTTGTAAATCACGTAAATATGGCGTAAATCATTTAAATCTTACTTAAATCTTTTGTAAATCTTTAAATCCTGCAAATCTTCATGTAAATCTTTAAATCCGTGTAAATCTCCAAAATTTTATGTAAATCTTTTAATCTTCTCTAAATCCGTGTAAATCTCCAAAATTTTGTGTAAATCTTTAAATCTTCTCTAAATCCGTGTAAATCTTGAAAAAATCTCGTGTAAATCATTAATCTTACTTAAATCTTTTGTAAATCTTTAAATCCCAGAAAATCCGTAAATCTCCTTAAATCCGTTGGAAGATTCACAGATTTACAAATGTCTTACACTTGTTTGTCTTTGTCGAACCCCTCGATCGTTTGTCATACAAAAGTGTATATCTGTGCCAAATTTTAGGTTAGTATCACAAATTGAACGATTTATATGCTCAGCAACACCACTGCATGTCTGCCAGTGAGCCGCCTTTTTATCATTAACAATCAATTTTTTAACAATCGGATGTCTACAATGGGATGATCTACTATTACTTGGTGGCAACACACTATTGTGTGTCTAGATAGGCAGTAACACGGCTCAAATTGCAACATAGCAAAAAAAGAAGGGCGATCAACAGAGAGAGAGGATAACATTCATGGTGAAAGAGGGTAACAATGAAGTGATGATACACGAGGCATCGGCCGAAGATTTGTTTCATTGTTTCCCGAGCAAAGTTTTCGTCTCTGTCCGGCAACAATCAATGGTTACATTAACCGGACCTCGTCGTCTCGTCGCTTGCGCACCACATGGCCACCGAGTACGTATACATAACCAGCCAGAAATGAAACCGGGGTTGAAATCTCATATCGTGAGAACAATCCGTTCCTTTTTATAACCACTATTATCATCCCTGAACTCACACGGAACGTCTTTATTGTTAAAGGGCAATTACATCCACTTTGACATTCATGTTTGACTTTTGGATCACTTACACAATAACTAACCACAAGAATTGCGTTAAGAATACGTTACTCACGTCCGATATAACAATCTAATTACTGCATCACCACTGCCGCTAAAGCCGCCAGACGCTTGAGCTCCTCACAGTCAATACAGCTATCTCAATCGGCTGCGAGTCAAAATCGTAAAGTGACATCTGTCGGCATTAATTTCTGCGCGTTCCAGCAAAACAATGGCGACCTCCGTGTCGTGGTTTGGTGATGCAGTAATTAAATTGTTGTATCGGACGTACATAACGTATTCTTACCGCAATTCTTGTGTTTAGTTATTGTTTAAGTGATCCAAAGGTCAAAATTGACCTCGATGCCAAATCGCTTCTCAGATCACTCTGGACAATGTAGTGGTACAAATAATGAATTCGAACGTGAGACAAGTTATCAACAAACACGTTCAGTGCGAGTTCCAGTGATGGTAATAGCGCGTAGGCGTAAAATTTAATAACGCTCAACACAGGTATGGATTGTTCCACGATAGGACCTCTGTCTGGTTTCATCCCTTTTATTACATTATGTATGGTACTCTATCCGTGCGGCGCACTCGAGCGACGAGACAACGAGTCCTTGTGGTTGCATCGTTAGGCTCTTCTGCTGAATTAATATGCCGATAGTGGCAAGGGCTCGATCTCATAATATTGTGGTTGTGAGAGGAATTCTTTAGGTGAGATACAGAATCAAGACGACCAGGGGATCTTATTTCCCCACACCGTTCAATCGCTTGCAAGGCCAGTTAAATTTAAACAAGTCAAACCATCATTTTTTACCTCTTCTGCTTTCTGACCAGGGCCTGCAACATTAAACTTGAAGGCCCCTGCAGCACCTCACACCATGAACCCAGAGTGGAGACGGGGTTCGTACAGGGACTTGAATTCCTTGAAAAGTCTCAAATTTCGAAAACCCAAAATTCCAAGACTTGAAAAACCTTGAAAATTAAAATTTTTTGTTATTGGAGCCTTGATTTGTGAGTGCACTTTGTTCGGAATGAAGCTAATGCCGCAACAGTCGCATCAATTTAGGTGTACAATTAAATGAATGAATAGAAATAGTTTGTTAGCCGCGTTTATTTTTTCTGAGAAAAGTGCTTCACTCGGATTGGACTGGTGACAGAAAACAGACAGAGAGATGCAGTCCAGTGCAAGTAATTTTTGCCCAAAGGGGGCAGTTGAACAAGTGCCGTTTCGCTTGCTTGTTACTTGCAGTTTTCCTCCTTCCTCCTTGTCCAGTGTGGGAGGGTGGGAGCCCCATTTTCATCATTGTTTACGACGGTTTAGCTTCCTACTGAACACTTGAGAGCGCAATGGTGCTAGCTGGTAAAATACTGGAAGGCAATTTTGACAAGTTTTCCGTACAGGCAGTTTATGGTTCATCCAAACCCAAGCTTTTTCCTGCACCTTACGTGCGTTTTAGTTCTGAATTGTTTATTTTTAGGTGGTGACAATTCCCATTTTGGGGATGCTTTTGTTTTTAGTACTTACCATAATCATGCCATGTATTGCATAACGATGCTGTTTAACCGTCTCATTGTTCATCAGCTTTTTACTTGGGCCAATCCTACAGCTCCCGTGTCCAACACGTTTGGCAATGCCATCGGGGGGTCTTAAGAGTCCCTGGCAGGTCTAACCTTGGTGGTAAGGCATTCGTGTCCCCATACTTCATCCCATTCCTTTCCCTTGGCCATATATGCGATACCTTTATATGCGATTGTCCTCTGTTTTTAACTTGGGCTGGCTGTTAGTGATCCTAGGGCCCTTGCCAGACCAGCTGCTATCGTGACAAATTGTTATTATTATAAAGCCTTGAAATTGTTTGTAAGTTAGCCTTGAAAAAACCTTAAAAATGGTTTCATCTGTAATGTCCGAACCCTGTTTTATGGAGTGATAGTTGCAAGTGGCACAGTTTCCACATCCAGCCAATTGGAAACTTAAAAAAACTGTATTTCACTGCACCCTAGTCCACAAGTCCATTATTTTGGCATAGAAATCAATTGTTCTTACCTGATCCAGCTTCTATGAGAAGAGGGAACGACTGTCTGCCTCCCGGCATGGCTACAGGGTTTGAGCGGGTAGGATGAATTCTAGGGAACGACGAAAAACAAAATAAAGAAAAAAAGAAAAGAACATAACAAATAAGGGTCTGCCATGATGAATTTATCCTACCCCTCTCAGCAAATACAACTTTTCACAGCACATTACTTTTCAGGCAACTGACCGGCTGTATAAGCTCAAACTACACAAATCAACACGAGTGAACAAGAACCTATAAAGAATGAAACTTGACTTAGGCTTAAATATAAAAGCCAACAGTTAAGCGTTACATCAAGTCGGGGACAACCGAATATGTGTAATCCACTTAATGCTATAAAACACTCACCCCACATAATGATATGCTGCACTCAACACACTACGGGCCCCTGCACACTAAGCGGCCAGGCCTAGTGCGCGGGGGCCCTTAGCGAGTGGAGTGCTGCATAGCAGTATGTGAGTTAGATGTTTCAGAGCATTAAGTGGGTTATATTCAGTCGTCCCTGACCTAAAGCCTAAGCCAACAGTTAAGCTCTACAACAGTTCAAGAACGACTGAATGTAACCCACATGCTACTACGCTGCACCTAACTCACTGCGGGCCCACGCGCCCGAGGCAGGCACGTCGCTGCCGCCAATGAGAACGATTATGGTTTATATAAAACCAAGTGCTAATCATTCTCATTGGACAAAGCAACCTGGCCACCTAGTGCGCGGATGCTTTAATGCTATACTCACCCTATTAAATGCTACACTCAAAACCACTTAATGCTATACTCAACCCACAGGCTACGTTATACTCAACCCATTCAGCTCACTAAATGCTACACACTCGACCCACTTAATGCTATGCGGAAGAGCACAGAAACAGATCTTTACGATGTTTATAACGAGAACCACTTCACGTCATTGCCTTGCCACTGTTCCATACTGAAATCTATTATAACGTCAGGTCTCGTACAGTCTCGTTGACGAACAATGTTGTATGAAACTACTGCTGTCTAGAATTAAGTGGGTTGACTCTACCCGAGCTGTGTATTCAAACGTCCCTGTTTAACATCATCTGAACCTCGTTGGAATCTAAGCCTTGGCATTTTGAAACTACTGGAAAACTACGAAGGATTATACGGTAGTTTGAAAAACTTCATAAATAACGTTTGACGTGGATGCTGGTTACAACTCAACTATGACATTCGTTGTTGAAAAGGCACTAACAAGCAAAGGACTACACTTATTTAATTAGGGTGTTAAAAGTAAGCTACGTCACCAAATCTTGCGAAAGTATATTATCTAATAGTGTCGATTTTTATAGAAGATGTGACGAGTTTGGCAAGTAGAACGAATAGAATTTAGTGATTGACAACCCACCTCAAGTAAACACCATGGGTTTTTCTCCCCCCTGTGTAAAATGGTTTATTCGACTTTTCATGCAGTTCGTGTACTTTGCAAAAGTGTACTATTCTTAGTGCAGAACGTTTGTCACGATTCTTTTTATCTACCGATTTCAACATGTCAGCCACGGTTAACAATAGCAAAAAGGGTATTATTGTTTCAACAGTGGTGATTTGAGCACTAACTACGGGCTATACCGAATCAGGTGCTGAATTTTCTCAGCCCTGAATAACGGGGCTGAGAGTCCTCATCCCTCTTCTTTGTTGTTTAATTAGTTAATCTGATTAGTTTAATTTGTACAAAACTTATTACATAAACTTAGGTGGTAAGCTTAGAAAGTAAGCTCAGATGGTACATTAACACAGTATTTACCATCGTCCACCAACGTGCAATGTTGAATGCTCGAAGTGTTATCAAAGAGGTCAAACAAGTCATCGAATGTCGTCATGCTGGTTGAACTTGTTTCCACAAACTTTCTTTTTGGTATCGGGCAAAGATCACCAAAACACGTGATTAATAATTTATGTGGGCTGAAATGTTGGGTGATGTCGTTAGTTCCCTTGTTTGCCGAGGGATTTCGGAATCGGGCAACATAATCAACAAATTTGTGCTCAACACCTAGGAACAGGCTGAGATGCTGTAATCAGTGGATAAATCAGTGTCCTGTTGCTGAGACAATGGCTCGATGTGGGTTATACACGTGAATTACTGTATTATGCCTTGTCTAAGCCTGATTTCGACAACTAGCTAAAGTTAACTTAAATCTTACTGTCGGTCTAAGCCTTTTTCCTAGCACAAACACGGTAGGGGGTAAATTTTGCCGTAGGCAATGAGAGGAGACAAAAATACCACCTTCAAAACATCGCGCCATATAGCATCTCCCACTCAAGGCAATACGATTTGGAGCTGGTTTGAGATTATTTGTGTCTAAGCCTAGTTTACCCCTAGCCCGAGGGCGATCTTCAAACTTCGATATGGGTCTCCCTGGACGATAACCTCGAACTCGTAGAGGGAAGGTATAATTGCGTCTAAGCCCAATTTTTAACGTGATAGGGGTCATTTTACCTGGTTCCAAAAAAGGCTTAGACATAGCATTAGAACCCTTCTTCGATAAAAATGTCTAGCGCATTCACTGCGCCACCTAATTGTTTGTTTCTATAGCAAGTGGGTCGTGTCACCTTGGTGGGACCTGTGCCTTGTGGGTATGCCAATATTATTTCGGAAAGGAAAGAAACAGAAAAGCTCACGGTCACATTTTGGAAGAGGAAATGACTTCTGGTATGAGCAAGTGCGATGAGCATTTTTTTACTTTTCCAATTTGATTCGGATTCTGAATTTAGTGGGAATCAACCATTACTTCCAGACAACACTACTCACACGTGGGCAACTGAACGAATCCAGAGAAGGTTCGGAACAAACAAAACAATGACAAAAAGATATCGGTACGGAATGAAACGAACAAGGAATTGTACTTTTTGTGTAAAATAATTTATTTTCTTTGGAAGCAATATACAGTGCTGTTTTTGTATCAACATTCATGATTTCACATCATGATACTTCTTAAGAGAACAACCATAAAACATATTAATTAAAAACCATACTTTATAATGGCAATTTTTCCCGTTAAATTAGTTTTTATTCAACCTAAAACTGTTACCTTTATGTTTAGTTATAAAGAACTATGCTCTTTTGTCCAAAACTACCTGTTTGTCAATCTGACAAATTTCGTGCTACCTTGCAGCTTGCACCAATAGTTGATGCCCTCACTAATGGCTGGTAACGTCACTTCCATTCCTTGTCAATCACCTATCGTACCTGACCAAGGATTGGCGTAGAGCGAGGCAGGCTGGAGGGTTACCATCAAGGTAAGAGTTTTAGGTTAAGCAAAAAATAACTTTAGGTAAAACATAACGGTTTTCACTACTATCCCAAAACTCTTACATTTAGATTTAGCTTCCCTTGTTCAACAGGAGGAGGACCACGCCGAAACCAGAGTTCAGGTAGCAAGAAATTTTACACACCAACCAACACACCAAAACCAAACCACCAACCTTACATGCTTTATCCCAGGCCCTGAGATGCAGCTCGAAAACCCAAGATTCAATACCCTACCCTGGGAGGCAAGGTCTGTCACAACCCCAAGGTCTCTGTAGTAATGGCTGATGAAAGCCTTTCTGTGTTACCGCAAACAGTCCGTGAAGCAGACAACGCTCAAAGAGCGATGGCATGTAATTTTATTGGAAAGCCGACGCGTTCTGCTGTGGATTCTGAATCACCCCTAACGACATCACACAACAACTCAACCAACTAAGTGGTGGTAAGATGGCTACTGGATGGGACTGGATGGCACCATCGAGAGTAACCGCATAGAGAGGTATTTCTGAAAATACCTTCACAAACCTTAGTGGTTTTAAGGGAGCAGCAAAAAGCCCCCACGTGGCACTGGAGTGTCTCCACGTCCTCACGGCCAACCAACGGAGTCACAGCTTTGACACAACTAGCCTTTTCAATTCGTCTGAACTCTGGTTGTGGCCCTGAAATCCGGGTTGAACTGTGATGCCACCAATGTGCAGTCCTTGGCAACACTAAGACATTCCTTGATCCGTGATCCCTGACAGCATCCCCCAAAGCTCCTGGAGGGCCAACATCAACTTCTGCACCCTTTTGTGCGAAGAACAGATGAGGGACTCAGTTGTCCTGAACTACACTCCCAGAAATTGCAAATAGAGCGCAGGCACCGGCCTCGACTTCACCAGATTGATCCCGAGGCTCAAATGTTGGAACAGGTGAACTGTGAACTATAATACAATAATAATAAGGTTTACTCTCAGCAAAAAGTGGGAGTGGGGTTACGGAAGGGCCGGCCACAAATACCGTTCCCAGCGTTAAAAGGAAAAGAGAGAAAAAGTGAAATTGTATTAAGGGAAAGTTATAAAGAGTTAGTACGTCCTTTTAAGGAATTTGTCGAGATCACAGCTAAGTAGCTTTCTCTTGAAGATTGAGATTGACGTGGCAGAGACTGCCTCCTCGAAGAGCGAGTTCCAAATTGGAACCGCATGCACGGCAAAGAATGACTTCCGACAATCCAGGTGGGTGAGCTCGACACGCAGTTTCCGGGAATGGCCTCTGGTGGACGAAAAGGATGTCTGCTCAAAAGAGGGTAGATCGATGGGTAATAACTCATGCAAAGTCTTAAAAGTCATTATGAGATCCGCCCTGACCCTACATAATTCTAAAGGTTCCAATCCGGCCTTACGAAGGCGGGAGCCGGCCTGAAGAGTCTTGAAACCAGGCAGGCTTTTGGTGAAGGTGCGCTGCACCGCCTCAAGGCGATCAATATCACCCAGTAGGAGAGGGGACCAAACTGGGCTCGCTTATTCCAGAAGAGGTCTTACAAAGACCTTAAAAGCCCGGACCTGTACATGAATGCTAGTGGCCCCAAAGCATTTCCTAATCATTGCCAGTTTGCGATAGGCTGTTCCTGCAATCTTCGTGCCGTGAGTAGAAAACGATAAGTCCTTGGAGAACCAGATCCCACTGGAACTGCAAGTACCGCAGAAGAGACTCCCTGTTGATTTCTCGCAGCAGCCAATCATCAATGTACGAGTGATCCTTCACTCGATGGCAATAAAGGAACCCCAACACTGGGTATAGCACAAACATTAAAAACGTGGGGAGCCACGCACAGTCCGAAAGGTACCACTCGAAACTGGTACGCAATTCCACTGGAGATGAAACAGAAACTTTGAACACTGATGGATTCAGGGATACGTATAGGTATGCGTGCGTCGGGTAAAGAGGTGCCGTACATTCCCTTTGGCATAGGGATTCTCACACACATAGCATCTCCATCTTGAAGTCCTCGTACTTGAAGAAGGCATTCGGCCGGTACATGTTGAAGATGAACTTGGTTTCCACCCTCCCTGTCTTCTTAATAACCCTCACCAGAATGTACAACTCCGGCGACCCGACAGGAACTGCGACTGGAACAGTGACTGCATCGCCTGCTGTGATTGCATCTGTGATCGCCCTGGACACCGGGCATGAGGCTGCAATTGCAGTGGAAACTACACTGTGACTGCAACTAGGGCTGCACCAACAGCTGTTACAGCAGGGCTGCAACTGAAAACTGCAACAAGTACTGCAACTGGAACATGGAACTGTGACGGCTTCATCAGCTGTAACTGAGACTGCCCTGGATGCTGGGCTTGAGACTGATACTGCAGTGGAGCCTGCAACTGATTTTAACTTTTGGCCGTCATCGGATTCCCCCGGTACTGCACCAGGGCAGTTCGCCTACACCCACTGAATACGAACCTGGGCCAGATGGCTCTCCATCCTCATCCCCACATCATGCTTAGTAAGTGGGCTCAACTCTCCTCGAACCTCCAATTTTAACAAAGATAGAAAGACGACGTTAGGTGACGTTGGCCACTCGTCAACATCTATTTCAACCAAGTAGCAAGCAAACCAACTGCTGCAACACTGGTCCCCTGGTTTGCACCAGCACTTAAAGACTATTTGACTGGCGAAATGAAGACGGAAACATACAGATTGACATCCACCCCAAAAATCAACGAATCTGGAGAATTTCCCACTGAC
>JAHWFP010011472.1:11394-24925 GCA_023313725.1 Lithobius niger | reverse complement strand
CGTTAGAGTCGTGATTAGGATAATCACGACTGTGTAGCTGGCACACAGTACTACCGCAGTGTAGGCCCCATTTATAATCAAAAACAAAGTCACAGCCAGGTGTGACTAGCACTTACTAGTATTCATCGCTTTGTAAATAGAAGACTGCGGACTGAGCGACTAGACGAGACAAATAAAATGTGTTTGTTCTAACGTATTTAGCCTTGAATTGTCGATGTCTCGTCAGCCCAAGACGGTTGACAAATTTTTCAGCAATGTTTAAATCGGCCGCAAGAATCACTTCACTATATAGTAATCAAAAACAGAGAGGAAAGAAACATGTAGAGTCACTAAAGAATTAAACAGGATGGAAAGCCAAATGGGCTAGAGAAAGGTTAAATAACTACGGACGCAAACCTATTTACGTTGCCTTTTGGACTTAAATGGCAGACTGTCTGAGCAGGGAATTGAACCCACGACCTTTGAAACCAAATGGCGAGGTTGAAGCGCTGAGCCATACTGACACGACCTCAGTATGGCTCAGCAGTACGAAATCAGCATTTGGTTTCAAAGGTCGTGGATAAAATTCCCCATTCGGGCAGCCTGACATCTAATCCCAAAAGGCAACGTAAATAGGTTTGCATCCGAATTTATTTGAGTCACCAATGAGACAAGAACTCGTTTATTATTTGTAACGACTGTCATCTAACCAAGTCGTCAAAAAGCCATCCATAGCTTGCCACAATGTTCTTGGCCCAATTTGTGTAGATTAATCAACATTGCGTAAAAGATACTAGGGACACCTGGACCAGACAAATGCACCAGACAAGTCAAATACGTTTGTTCTGAACACACTCGACTTAACTTGACTCTGTCTAATATCTCACCTGACCAGCTTGAGGTAATTGGTAAATTTCCAGATATTATTCAGAGCATAGACGCACGAGAAACTTCAACATATGGTAATCAACAACCCGAAGGTAAGTTCAGTATGCATATTCACAGTACATCAGACGAAAAAATAAGAACCCATTCATCATCTATGAGAATAGTAGGTCCTGATAAGGCGGTCTAAAATCAATCTCAGGAATGTTATGAGACGCGACTCGTATGTCATGTTTATTGGCTTCAAGGGAAGCTCTCTGTTGACGTCTGCGGCAACAACGTAGAAGCACAGATTATGTCACACACATGGCCGACGGACGATAGTGCAAGAAGCTCCCACAAGATTTCAACCAACATAGACCTACGTCCTGTATGCTGTAGTAATCGAGCCAATCTCCAGTCGACCTGAAGATGCATTCCTGGGACGACAGCTACGTAAGGATCTAAAGGTAAGCCATTAATCTTTCCCGCTCTAACCATTCCCTATCACTAGTTACGTACGTTAATTTCACTGCACGAATATTCTGATTAACTCTGCAACTATGCAGGCTTGTTACTTCGTCACATCAGAAGGTTATGGGTCCCTCGTGATAAAAGTATTTTAAACGTAACTACAGCGACTACTCCGAAGGGAATAGAGCTCGTAGGGGAAACGATTAAAAATGTTTTGAAATTTTTGTAATCGGATTCAGAGCGCCGATCTTTGTTTATGGGAACGCCATCTTGGTTTTTCGCTTGTTCGAATCCAAGTTGAGTGTCAACGGACAGTTTCGTTTTAACACAACTGCAACGCTGATAAAATGTCGTTGAAGCTAGTCCACTATTAATTTTGGTATAGAAATATTGCGTAATTATTTTGCAAAAGCGGGTAATAAATGGAGTCAATGTTTTTTATTCTGACCGACGCCAAGCGTTTGGGAAAACCCGAAATCGGAAGCAAGGAAAAAATGGCGGGACACGGAGATGTAATCAACACTTATGCGTTTGGAATTGAGAGATTCAATGGATAAAACTACTTCGATTGGTGTTTCTCTACTGAACTTTTAGTTGAGGAAAAAGGCTTGTGGCAATACGCTAGCAGCTGGAGGTGCCAATTTGCCAAACTAAAGTATGAAGAGGAAAATGCGAAGTGTTCACGTTGCAGCGGTCGGTATAGCGGAACTACAGGGACGTAGTACAACCGAAGAAGTTGTATGATGACTTGAAAGGTAAATCTGCTGCTGTTACACGCACGAGGAAGATTACAGAGTTTAAGGACCTAATAAATTGTAAGATGTTGACTAACAAAAGACTGTCTGACTATTTGAGTAGAATAAGGGATCCAGTTAGGGTGGCCAAGATGACACCGGATCCAGCAATATCTGACAAGTTTGTCAAGTTATTGAGGTTATGTGGTTTGCTAGACAAATACAATGACATTCTTTGGGCAACAGATTCTCTGGGCGCAGCAAATTTCAACCCCGACTACATAGGAAACTTCTTAATAGAGGATGAACATCCTGATGTAGTGGACGATGGGGAGAAGTGCACATTAGTTATGAAGCAAAAGAAGAATAAGAAGAGCACTATTTAGAGAATGGCAAGGGACAAGTCAAGTGTCAAGTGTTACGCTTGTAACAGACGAGGCCATTACGCTCAAGATTGTTTACAGCGCCGAGACAACAGGAGCAAGTCGAGTGACAGAGTAATCGCGAGACAACAAGAACAAGAGGTCGGACAAACGCAACTCGAACTTGTGGTTTAAGATTTCAAAGGTAGCGACGCAGTTCATCGAAGAAAAATCCTAAGAACCAAAACAAGTGGATAATCAACTCGGGAGCCTCAGTGGTGAAGATGAACAACAGGAATGATTTCACCAGTTAAACTAAGTATGCTTTGACAGCCAATGATACCCCAGTCACAGGGGTAGGGACTGTAGTGTTAATGGTAAAAGGCAAATACACTGAGTTTGTACAAGCATACCATGTGCCAACATTGAAGACTAATGTTGTATCTGTAGGAATTCTACAAAAGGAGATGTGTAGAGTGTCGTTCCCGGATGACAGATGTACGGTGGAAGACCCTAATGGGAGACTCATGTTAGACATTGACGGACGATGGGATAATTTGTACCCTCTGGATGTTGAGACGCCATTAAAGGGACCATCAAAGAGATATCAAGTGAAGAAATAGAACATGAAAGAAAGACAACAGAATCTTGGACGAAGAAAAATCAATTCGAGCAAGGAATCGATTGTGTCTTATGAACTAATAAAATGGATGCAAAGACAGGATTTAGTTCATGGCCTAGAAGATGCGAACATCCGTCGTCTAACTCAGAAATGTGATGCATGCCAGATCGGACGTTTTCCAAGACTTCCATTCAAGACGAGGAAAGACAAGAGGGTGAGCTCTAGACTAGAGTTAATCCACACTGATGTTTGCGGACCAATGCCCATGCCTACGTTGAATGGGGAGAGGTACTACCTGAGCTTTATCGACGACCACACGAGATGAGCGTGGGTAATCCTATTCAAAAAGAAGAGTGATGTGTTCGAAAAGTTCAAGGCATGGAAAAATGAACTGGAAGCCGAGACTGGGCAAGCATAAAAGCCATCCGATCAGATAATGGAGAAGAATATTGTGGACGATTCTTTGGAGCCTATCTAGAAGAGTATGGCATTAAGCTTGAGACACACTCCTACTCTCCACAAGAAAATGGCCCCGCGGAACGGCTAATTAAATCGCAAATTAATGGAGAAAGTCCGCACAACGTTAGTGGGGGGTGGTATTCCAAAGTTTCTTTGGGGAGAAGTTGTACGGACAGTATGCTACTTACGTAATGCAGGAGTGGGAAGACTAGCGGTCGAATCTCCTATACACAGTTGGCAAGGCCACATAAACGACGTATCAAGATTTAGGAAACTTGAATGCAAAGCCTACGTCAAGACTACTTAACCCTCACAGAGCAAGTTAGACACCGGCTCTGGAGTTGGGTATCTGGTGGAGTACGACGTAAGGAGAAGTGGCTACAGATTGTGGGTACCCGAGTTACGTAAGGTAGCAGAGAGTCGGGACGTATGGTTTGAGGAAAATGTTTGCTACCAGACAAACACAGAAATGGACTTGAGAGATATGAAATACGTAACTGAAGGTTGGGATACTTCTGGGGACAACAATGTAGAAGCGCAAGACTATGTCACATGCTTCTCTCTTTCTTGGTAGTCAGCAAGCATGGCCGACGGACGATAGTGCAAGGAGCTCCCGCAAGATTTTCTACCAACGTAGGCCTACGTTTTGTATGCTGTAGGAATCGAGCCAATCTCCAGTCGACCTGAAGATTGTCGTCCCTGGAATAGCATCCCTCGCCCTGGACGACAGCTACGTAAGAAAAGAAAGGTAAGCCATTAATCTAACCATCCCCTATCGCTAGTTACGTACGTTAATTTCACTGCACAAATATTCTGATTAACTCTGCAACTAGCCTAACTGCAGGTTAGTCACTTCGTCACAACAAGGAAGAGTATTCTTGGGCAACATGATCGCGTAGACTGACTGACACTGTATCAAAGCTGCCTACGGCGGTAGGAAAAGAAGAAAGCCCCTACATATAATCTGACCACTGGACTGGTGCAGCATATTCCATCTCAATGCGGCTCTCAACAGAGGTGGTGAAGTTCAGACCTGACCAACACACCTCACCATATACACAGCAGCAAAATTAACAGCATTCTGAACATTTGTTGTCAAATTATGTAAATATACTGGAAGAACTACCTGGTTTCACTATGGAGTCCCATTACTAAAAATTGACCCTTAAATTCCAATGGAGAGAAATGAAACTCCAGTTCCCAGATGCTACGACGGGTGTTTGCATAAAAAAAATAACAGTGGTAATAGTCTCGCTCCCCCCCCCCCCAAATCTCAATCCATTTAATTCTTACAGCATTAGAAGGTTAACAGAACAGCAGGGCTAAAAGACGGACTGCCCAACAGACGGGCATTACCCCCCCCCCCCCCCCCCAACATCTTTTTTTTTCTAGAAAAGATGTCAGATGTCGGTAGTTTGCTTTGTGCACTAGTTTTATTTTTGAGAAACACAAGCAACCATCACGTAGTGACACCAAGTGCGTGATTTTCAAAGCTGTCTCTTCGCCACACATTTTTGCTGCGGCACTTTCGCTTATATGTAGGATGGCAAATATAAATACATGAAAATGTATTCACACATGAAAATAAAACATCAAATACTGCTTGTACCGTGAAATAAAACTTTCGGAGTCCAATCATGATCATGCATGCATGTTGGTTTCCATGCAAAGCACTGAGGACTGTTTTAAATATACGAGTAGAGCAGATACTACTCACTGAATTTACATTCTTGAATGGTTCAGCTGATAAGACATACTTGAATAAGGGCTCAAAATCACTAAAAAGGGATTTGAGCCACATGGTAAGGGCATGTATGGCTACTGATACCAAAATTCACAATGGTTCAGTTGTTAGCATGACGCTTGAATACTGGCTGAAAATGACCAAAAAGTGCCGGAAACTAAAAATTACGTTTAGGGTTCATGGTGGGAAAATTTCTGGCTGCTGACTATTTGACACGCGAATTGAATATGGTTCATCTGTTAGTGTATACCTCGAATATTGGCTCAAAATCACCAAAACGGGCCTAAAACTGAAAAAAAAGCATAGGGTCATGGTGAGGGCAGTCCTGGCTACCAATTACTTAATACCGTGATTCACAATGGTTTAGCTGTTAATTTTAACTCAAATGTTGACTGAAATTTTTTGATGAAAAAGGGCTGGAAACTGAAAATTATGTTTAGGAGCCATGCTGAGGACATTTCTGACTGCCAACCATTTAATACCCTGATCTGTTACAGATGTAACTCAAATATTGGCTCAAAATCACCAGAAAGGCCTGAAACTGAAAATCAAGTTCAGGGATCATGGCAGGAACATTTCTAGCTTCCGATTATGTGATACCATAATTTACAATGGTTCAGCAGTTAGCATATACATGAAAACCACCAACATGGGTCAGAAACTGGAATTTAGTTTAGGGGTACACCCTATATGTCAATGAACACTGCCGCAATTAGTTGTTTTGAAAGGCAGGGGAGAGGGTTTGCAAAAGCAAAATATGGGGCCTACATACCACTACATGATTTTGGACTGTGAAGCTTACAGCCTACTTTTTAACAATTTTTTGAAAAAATGTGGGCTTTTGCATCGTGAATTCGGAGCCCGTTACATCGTAGGCACGGATGCCTGGAAGGTTGCGTCAGGACGCAAGGATCACTCACTCCAGGACAGAAGACAAGTGGTTAGTGTCCAGAAATGCACAGGAGTTACGAATCGTCAATTATGTTGGATGTTACAGCCAGTATTCTAATATGCTTGTCTGGTTAAAAATAGTTTTAACTGTCAATTACGTTGTATTTTAGAGGGGTGACCATCTAATAAACGAAACTTGAGAATAAATGAGAGTGAAGACATCACGTTAATATGCTAGAATGAATAAACGAAATTTGAGAATAAATGAGAGTGAAGACATCACGCTAATATGCTAGAACGAATAAACGAAACTTGAGAATAAATGAGAGTGAAGACATCACGTTAATATGCTAGAATGAATAAACGAAAGCCTATTTCCAAAGCACGAAAAACGCATTCAGTGGCACCACGAATTCAGGAGAACGCGCACATTGCATGTTGGGTTTCTCCAACAAAAGAACAGCTACATTCCCATATTGCAAGTCACACCGCCCTCTACCGACGGGGACAAGGTGGCTTGATGGTTACCATGACCATTCTCATGCGTCAGTGGTCCCCGGGTTCGGGTCCAGCCTTAGCCACCCCTGGCATTTTCTGGACGAGAAGGGCCCTGCAACGTCTCGTGCTCACGTCGACTGTGGCATGTAAAAGAACCTAGGAATTTCTGATGGGATTTACCTAGCAAAATTGTCCCCCTCTCTCCTCTTCGCCCACTGGCTGAATTAAGTTTAGTATTTGTAAGCTAACGTTTCATTATTAGACACAAAATAAAAACAAAACTGAACCAGTGATGTAAACCAATGAAAAGGGTTAGGATAATGTAGCACCGGCCATTTCGTGAAACAATTGCACGTACCATCTTTTGCTTGGCCGAGTAGTTCTAGTCTTTTGAACCCTTGTTATTTTTCTAATACTTAAAGGTGCCTATCCACTGAATGACAAGCTGCAGGATCTAGCGTCGTCTACCATTATTTATGTTGCACTTGATATCAACAAGCGAAAGAATGCACAAATAAATTTCTTTTTACGCACCATCAAGCCAAGTGCCTCCTTCATTATTGAGTGTAAAGTTGGTGCGTCCACGTGCACCAAGGAGCAAACGGTCACGGTCAACGATATAACCGTCACCAGGAGGCACCCACTAGCGGTTCAAAATCTAGAGTTTCAAAACAGTCGATAGCTAGAAAAAAGTGCCCGTGATGTCGTCAGGCTTAACCTTCACCACCTGGTCCCTGGTGCATGTGGACGGTGGACGCGCCAACTTTACACTCCATAATACAGGAGGCACGTGGCTTGTTTGTTTCATAAAAAGAAATCTATTTGTGTGTTTCTTCGCTTGTTGAAAGAAAGGGCTAGACTGCGGTAAGTGCAGTGGCGTAGCTACGTTCAGTGTGCCCGGTGGCAAATTAGCCCTTTGGTGCTCACCTCCTTAATATACAGGATGGCCGGCCTACAAACAACGCACTAGCTGAAAAATCCATACTTTTCTAATTTTTATTTAGAGTGAACATGGGGGCCACTTTTTCCTACGCCTTTTAAGTGGTCCCTATTTTCACTTTACTCAACAACAAAAAAAAAAAAAAAACTTGGAAGAAAACTTGGATTTAGAGATATTTTTCAGCTTGTGCGTTTTTTATGGTCCACCATGTTTTTTAATGACAGGGAGACGTGCGGACGGGGATGCTCGAAATTCATTTTTAAAATACTGTTTGTACCAAATTAAATAACTAGTGTACTACAAAAGAGCCTTTTTCAAATCTAAATATTTTGTCTTGGGGGGGGGGGGAGGGCATATTCTACCATCCTTGCCACCCTGTAGCTACGCCGCTGGCTATAGATGCTTAAGTCTGTAATTTGGTGGCAATCCACCCTTTAAGCAAAGCACAAACGCAAGGTAAAGTACTGAAATGAATTTTATTTACATTCTCTAGTTTATTTTCACATAGGCATCATGTTATCAAATGGGTCGCCCATCTTCCTAACCACCTTGCGTGATTACCAGTGGTAATAACGCACAGTTTCGTGATTACTATTACACTTTCCCCCTTTTTTTTAACCACCACTCCAAGGTCCAGTGAGCAGTTTTAGTGTGCATTAAAGTGGCATGCGTGTAAAACATTTTGTGTAACTACATAATCCACCGCATCACGATCTTAATTACCGGTCGTAAATTTCAGCAACTGGTTAAGACTAGGTGCGGGAATAGCACGACAAAAATTGACGGCTGGCGTCGTTTGAGCAGCTTTTATTTCAAATTCGTGCCTTTTTTAACTCGATCCATAAAGCCTTTAATAGACAAAACATTACCATTACTTGTTAGGGAAGGAACATAAAATAACGGCATAACCGCCAATGTTTACCAACAATTCCATCTACTCATGATGATTATGCACCGTTTATGGGCCATGATGATTTTTTATGATTGTGACGGTAGTGGTTTCATTACGCTCCCCCTTTAACTCCTTTAATGTCAATTGACGTCTCAATTTATAAATGGAGTAAGCTTCAGGAAATTTTTAGTGACATGCGGGCTTATGCTGCGCGCAGAAGAGCCAATGAACTCCTTGTCTTGCGCTGGTGTTTGCTTGTCAAATGTCTGTATGCATCAAAACTTTTGAAACCATTATCAGATTCATTCCAAATTGTCACCGATTATTGAGGCTCGGCCGATACCGGTATCGGTCATATCGGCTAACTGTTTTGATCATATATCGGTTTTTGCGATATCTTGGCCAAAAATTGTCCGTTTTTGATATTCTAATACACCATTTTAACCGTTTTTCGAGAGCTTTCCAGTGGTGCTAATTTCAGCGTGAAAGATTCAGTCGTTCTCAAATTATTTAACAAAAACCAAAAACAGGTTCTAAAAAACGCACTTTACTGCAAGGTGCTTGGTCATAGAGCTTTGAGATTTGGAATTTTTTTCATCAAATTTTGTTTCCGAATACTGAAGAAACATTAACTTTACTGGAAGTAATGCCTTGAAGTATCGGCATCGGTATCGGTGATGTAGCATCGGATTGTATCGGTATCGGATCGGTTAAAGTTGGTATCGGATCGGTCAAAGTTGGGGTCGGCCGAGCCTTACCGATTTTATTTGTGGATTTCAGGCTATACATCAATAAAAGTGGTTACAGAGTTTCGGGGTATTCGTATAAAATGGTCACCTCCAATTTCGCAGAATCCAATTTTGCAGGATCTACTGCGACTGTTGGTTGGGGCAGATACTTTGTGGAGTCACGTAGGTTGAAGCATGTCTTACTTTAACTTGTTGCTTCACAACATAATCAATTTTAACTTTGGGTACTTTTTCACACTGCGTACTGACAACATTACGAGGAAGCATCCAGGTGTGCAGAATATGCCAGAATGCTAGAACGAGGTTGGAGGGAAATATCAGAAAACTGTGGAAATTCACTGAAAAATGGCTAGCCTACATGGTGAAAGGCTGCGGAAATTTGGAAAATCTGTAGGAAAGGTTTGTGGGAAATTTTGCCCAGCAAGAATTTTCTGCACCCCTGGAGGCATCCGTTGAAACTGGTTGCGCAGAGTTTCTCTAAGACTCTTGTTGCGGCCAGTTTTTCTCGCTTCCGGTGGTGAGAGTTTGGAATTCCCTTCCCTTTAAAGCAAAGCTATCAGCGATAAATGATCATCTTTTATATTTTACGCATTACAATGTTAACTAGATGGACAGGGTCTTAGTGACCACTTTATGGCCCTTCTACAACCAGTCGTTTTTTTTGTTTATTTTTTGTTGCAAATATAGTCAAGGCTGGCAGTTAGTGATCCTCGGATCCTTCACAGATCTGCAGCTCCTGCAACGAAATCTCCTTATTATAATCTTATTATTATTATTGTTAAAATGTCCATTTTTACAAAAATAAATTTTGAGGGCAGTATTCGGCGAAAATCGATTCTCTGAAAACGGAATTCCAAACTCGCAGAAGCAAAATTAGATCAATTTGATGTAACACTTTCGCAATCTCGCAATTGCAGATAGACTTTTGATCAAAATTAGTTTACGAAGTTTTCTTTTAGTTTCATAATCAGCGTGGTAGAGTCGATTTTAAAGGTGAGGTGTACAACTCGAGGTATACAACTTGTACACAAACAAAAGGAACTAAAGTAAGAATGAAGGCTACTTCTTAACATTGGGCTTCATCTTCATTCTGCGCTTCTTAAACTTAGCGCAGCACTTCAAACTACCATAGGCTTAAAGCAGTTTGATTTTTGAAAAAAATGTGATACATTTTATCCCCTCCAGAGCTTTTGAAGATGGAAGACCTTGGTCTTAATCCCTTGTGGTACAACTGAAAAACCATTAAGTCGAGCAACGAAAAGAGACACTATGTGGATTTCTAGGGAACCTAAGCACAATGAACAAAGCCTAGCACCCTGGCCTTCGAGACACGAGGACATGAGACTGTGTCTGTGACTCTTAATAAAAATGACTCGAACATCCGAGTTAAATGGATACAAGACAACGAAGAAATGGATTGCCAAACTGTTGCTTCTTCACGTAATCAGGTAGGCAAAATAAGACCAAAACACAAAATGTTAGAAAAAAATAATTCCTTACACAGCCCTCAAAATGTGTGTGCCAGGTTGATAAAGATCCGTAATGTACGTCCCTAAATACAAGCCCGACTGGCGTAAAATAAATTATCGAAACAAGGTTGTAACAAGGCAAAGGAGAAAACTTACAAAATACTATCCGCATCGATATGGGAAAGTACCCAAGCTGCGAAGACCAAATTTGGAAACTAGCATAGTTGGCAAATTAGTTCCCTGGTAAGGGAATAACTTATTGTGTGCGCGGCGTATCTTGAATCCTGGAAGTAGCGGCTTTAATCGACGGCCGCCATTGTTTTTGTAACCATTTTGGATATCAACAAGGCACTCTGCTACCAAAAACGTACAATCGATTATCTGTGTTCGTTCTGCAGCGAACTCAAGATAGGCCGCGCACACTATAGGATATACCGCTTCATAGGAAGTAACAAAGTGGATCTAATTTAGTTGGAATACCTAAATAAAGGTTGAATTTAAGTACGGTTAACTGGGATATTACTTTTACTGAAACTTCAAATTAAATTGTGGCAATTTATGCATGTATGCCAACTTTATGATCTTTTTTTTATATCTGAAGGTGTGGAGAGCTCCAACTCACCCAATCATAACAGATCTCCTTTTCGCAGGATAACCAGTATTTGCGAAATCCAAGAATGGCTGTGGACACAGCCACGGCATAATCTTCTTAAAATGTTTATTACAGAAAGGGTTGGGTAGAAGGACAGAGCTAATAACTAGCCTATTGTTTTCCTACATGCTAGGCACAACATGCTAGGAACGATACGCTAGGAACCAAATGTAAATGCGCCTATACGTGATGCCTTTCTTTTCGTGTTGGAGAATGTATTATACGCAGTCCTTGGATATGGACGAATTAGTACAATATGGAAGGTAAATTTCTCTTATGCACAGAATGGTAAAAAAAAAATCAGAACTCCCCCCTGGCGCTGTATTGGTGGGCCCCAGCAGGTTGGTAAAGGAGGTTCCTCCATTTGTAAACTGTCCTGATCTAAACCTAACCAACTCTTAATTACGAGCAAGGCTAACGTTCACGCTGAAAAGTTCAGTTTTATTTACATATGCTACCTCAGTAAAGAATTTTCTTAGAAAGGTGGGCCGTTTTGTCAATCGACGTATTCAGGCAGAGCCTCCTTGGGCAATTTTTCTACGAAGTCAGAAGACGAGGTTAGATGTCTACTTGTTAGGCTTACAAAACGAGCTTATCTTGAATGCTGTTTTAAGGGACAATTCATACGTCTTCACCGTGAACTGTTTTTTTTTTTTTTACGTAGCTTCAAGCACGAAGTTACGTATGAACATGAAGTCAGATCACTAATTACTGTTAATTTATCTTATATAGTTCTTTACCCGAGAGACTCCAGATTAAGTTCCTCCGTAAAAATGTCCATGGCCGATTGAGAGGGAGGGGCCGTCTCGGGGCTCTGCGAAAGAACGGCGCTAGATGTCGACGACAGAATCGTGGTGTTCGCAGAATGCTGGAAAGTCTTGAAGGAAAACTGTGGACCCATCCACAGTCGCCGATGCGGACCAGCATGTGTGATTATCTCCACCTATGAAAGAAAACAAAATTAAAGTGGAAATCCGGTGGCAAAGATCTGCAAATGAAAAAATTGTGATGTTTGGAACACTTCAAAACACAAAACAAAAAAAAAACATTTCCACTATTTGCCGCTGGAGTTTAGGCCAGGGAGTCTAACCATAACCAAACTGTAACAGTAGACCAATAACAACTGGGAAAAAATGCCCATGCCAGAACTGGAACTGGATCCTGACATTTACTTCGGCTAACCACTGATCTGCATGTCTGCAAAAAGGGGACAGGAAAATCCCCGAAAATTCAAGCTGAACTAATAATTCGAGGTGGTGTTAGTGTAATTTTTCCATCCTCAGATGTCTGCAATCCACCACTGTTATCGCCGTCGCTTGCCAGTATTCAAATAGTTTTAAATGCTTGTTAAACCATAAAATGTCAGGATCTAGTTCCAGTTCGGGCATGGGCATTTAGGGCATGGGCATGGGCCTATAAGCCTAACTGTAGCGGCATGGGCATGGGCATAGGCCTATAGGCCTAACTGTAGCGACTGTAGCGGCATGGGCATGGGCATAGGCCTATAGGCCTAACTGTAGCGACAATCAAACTGCAGTATGTGAAAGAGAAAGCATCGTACGCCAATCGTGCTTCAGAAGAAAGGGCCAGGAAAATCCCCGAAAATTCAAGCTGAACTAATAGTTCGAGGTGGTGTTAGTGCAATTTTTCCATTCTAAAAATTGATACTAGATAAGACTATCTATTAAAGTGAACCAGCTAAAACCGATTTGAACCGAGCCACAACTTTTTATTCGCCCAAATGATCAGAACTGATCCAGGACAGTATCCAGAACCCAAACCGGAACCTGGTTTAAACTATTCGGGGAAAAAATCCTGTTATGTGTTTAACACTGGGTAATTACGCTTAATATTTCTTGCAAAAACAATGTTCAATACAGTAAAGCTGCAGTGTTTCCCTTACAGAAATTATCTGGTTGCGAACTGATTGCAGAAAGAATTCGCTGCATGAAAACTAGTTGCAGACTTTGGTTGTTCACTGATCGTTATTTGTTTCACGTAGCTACCGGTTTATCACCAGAATGCTTAAAAAATGTCAGCAGAGAAGTTATCTCTTACAAATTAGTAGTAAATGCAACAAATAGCAACACATGCCTGTAGCTAAACCAACTAGTCACTGTTTGCACACAGCTGGTTGCAGAGGGCAACCAACTAGTATCAAATAACTACCGGTTGGTTGCAGACCATTAGCTGGTAACAAAT
>JAHWFP010011470.1:96416-113245 GCA_023313725.1 Lithobius niger | reverse complement strand
AATAAAAAAGTTCTACTTACACTTGGTTGATCCGTTCTGGTTAAATTTTTTCCCAAATGGCGAGCCAGACTCAGGTGCAGCTCTTATAAAGGAGTTTTAGGTCGGCAAAAAAGTTACCGAGCCAAACAAATTTTCAAGAAACGGTTTTTTTAAAAACAATTTTTGAAAATGTTAGATGAGAAATGGTTTTGTAAAATGTTGAGTCACCGACGTGTATATAATGGGAGAATATTTTGCATTAGACTCATTCTGACCCCTGCTATGGGAAGGATCACGTCGCACGGAAATAGGCAATAAGTGGTAATTATGATTTCTATTTTTTTTAATTTAATATTAATATATATTATGAGTATTAAAAAACTTTAAAATTTCTTATTGTTTTTTAACAAAAAAAGCGGTTATTCTAAAACTTATTTTAAAAGTTGTTATAAGTTATTTTAATTTATTAAGTTAACAGGTTATAAAATAACAAAATAGTATTCTAAAACTTATTTTAAAAACAAGTTTTCTGTTTGGGAAAATTACTAAGTTGCCAAGTTATTTTTAACAAAAAATCTTATTCTAAAAACTTATTTTAAAAGTTACTAAGTTATAAGATATTTTAATTGTTAATTTACTAGGTTATAAAAACAACAAAATCGTATTCTAAAAATTATTTTTAAAATTTGGTTATATAAAAAATAAAATTAAATAAAAACAGTTTTACTCACACTTGGTTTTGGTCCGTCTGGGATGCCGGCTGTGATCCGCATCCTTTGAAATTTTTTTCACAAGTGGCTGGCCAGCTGGAACGGGGCTGCTTATAAAGGGATTTGCAGCTGGCACGGCCAAAACGAATACTTAGAAACGATTTTTTTTTCAAAGTCCCATGGTGATGCTAAAATATAAACTAGTGTAGTTACACGTGCGGTGTTGAAGGAAAAATTGCTCAGAATCACTTACAATCACTTACAAATTTTGAAATTTCCATTTTTTGGCTAAGTCCATTTAATGAACCAGGAGTGTAGTACATACAACATAATTTTTGTAAACTTAAGAACTTATACCATTAGTAAAATATAAAGTAGTTGGTAAAATAGTTAATTGTATTTATTTTATTTGAGATTAATTTTACATATCTTGCTAGAGTTCTTTTTTAGTGCAGTGGTCCTGATTGCCACTGCATTACACATTACAGAGATATTATTAAAAAAAACCCAAGTTTAGGCGTCATTAAATTAAGGACTTTAATTATGGATTCTTTTTAGGAATGAATTAGGGACCTCTTTACAGACTTTTTTTAGGGACTCTTTTTAGGGGTGAATTAGGGACCTTTTTGCGATTCTTAATTTGCAAAAACGATTTCCGTTAGTTGAGTTTTGATGTTTATCTTAAGCTATTTCTTGATTTACTCAGCCCAACCCTAAATTTTGATAAGCCACTGTTTTTTCCCGATCAGTTATGATTTGTCTTGCTGCATTTCTGATAAAATTTCGAACAACTCATTTCTATGTGCGTCGTGGCCAGCCAAAGCAGATTTATACAAAAGCCTGAGTATCTTTATCAAGTATTTAGGATCGTCATAATATTTGTAATCGACTCTGCTCGAATAACCCACTTTTTTAACCGTGCCCGTCCTCTTTTTCTTCGATTTCATGTCTTCCCAAATCGGAGTGATAATAGACTTGTACTTAGTGTTGTGATTAGATTTGGGTGTGCGAGTATTTGGGTCGTTGTTGTGATAAATCGCGTTAGTATTTTTAACGTGGCTGTGTAAGCTGCTTTAACTTCTGGCGCGAGGGAGGTTTCTTTCAAATCTTTGAAAACTAGCAAATTTCGAAGCCCGCGTTTCCCCACGTATTGTTGCCCCTCAAACACTACGTCATTCTCAAAACGTTTAACCACTATATTAGCGAAGGTCAGCTCGCCTTTTTTAGTATCATATTGTAGTCCGAAAACTGGGTCTGTATCCTTGGGATTTTCGAAAAACTTTATCAAGAAATATTTAGCAGTTTCTCCAATATTCTGGCTAGCAACAAACTATCGAGGGACCTTAGGTTGACTATGTTAGGGAGTTTCGGTGGGGTAGAAATGCGTCTTGCTTGTACCCCGGAATATGTAGGGATGAGTTTAGGACCAGTGCTTGTAGTTGCGTATTCTGTTTTGGTCTCAGGAGGAATTTACATTATAGGAGTTTGAACAGCTGGAGTTGAATATTCAGCCCGACTGAAATCGAGAGGGGTTGACAATGTCTTCTCACTAGGATTAACAGCTTGGGAAGGGGACGTTGATAAGCCCGATGCTTCGTAGTTATCCTCTTCACTTTCTTCCTCTTTGAAAGCTTAAATCAGGGTGGTTTGCGTGGCTAGAGTGATTTTAATCGGGATAGTTTGCGTGGCTAGAGTTTCTTTTTAATTGGCGTAGTTTGCGTGGCTGGACCGAGGACCGGTCTGTTTCAGGAAGCTTACTACTGATTAAAAAAATTCTTGTAGCGATTCTTCTTGCTCTTTCCCCAAACGTCGATTTAAAAATTTTTTGAGTTAAACGTCTTTTGAGTTTTGCGATTTATCGTTTTGTCTCCATTCTTTTGTGTAATAGGTAAAAATGAGCGTTTAAATCTCCCCTCATTTAACGTTTTGTTAATCGATAAAAACCCGTAATGCGTTTTACAATAATTTTGACACAACGTTTTAAAGTCCGAAAATCCCATGTCAGGGGCAATGTGGTTATCGTAAACATGTTTCAAATTTAACTCATCCTCGGGGAAAAGGATTAATAAATTTGCATTGTCTCTAACTACTTGTTTAGGAATTCTTGTGTAAGACTGACTGCAATAAAAAAACATCGGCATTTGAATGACGCCCTTGAGTGAAGTAACGCTTGATGTTTAGGCAATCGTCAAAAAGAATAAGGTTTCGAAATTTAGGATTCAGTTCCTCGGGTGGAATTAAATCTATTTGAGACTCATGAAAAAATGCGACGTTGCGTCCACTGTTTTCCTCAATTTCAGCAAATATAGACTGCAAAGCTTTGTAGTTAGGCAAGGCAAACAAAGTTTTACTGTAAATAAATAACCTGTCGTAGTCGAGCCATCTTTCGTTACAGATAAAATTAAACAATAAGTTAGTTTTTCCGCTATTTGCGGGACCTATAATTAAACATCTGATATTCGAGGGTAGAAATGGTGATTTTTAGGTTCTTTCTTAGGCACAAAAAAGTCGTAATTTTTAATTTCCATGTTTTATTTACACGTTTTTTTAATGTTTACAGAGATACCAAATTCAAAAAGTCGTCATCTATAAATTTGTCATTGGAAACATCAGATTGGGCCAATCCAAGGTCTACGTTGCACCATAATTTCCCGTTGCTGGGAGAATTATTGGTAAAGTATACTGCAATAATTTTCCCGGTGACTTCCATCCAGTTTATAGCATTGGTAAGTTAAACCATGCCTTGTCAATAACATTTTGACGTTTCCCTTTAGTTTTGTGCACATCATCGTACACCCAAGTTCTCAGACTGAGCGGTTTATCGCAGTCACTAGCCTTTTCGCAAGAGGAGTAACAGGGAGAAGCTGTGTGCATAGAATTAGGATAATTAAATGTAGTCAAGGATACGGGTTTCTGATCGTCAAACTCGATTTCTAGTTTTTTACAGATATACTTTTTAAGATTTTTCAACAGTTTTTGAGTTTCCGGAACGCTGGGCAAAATCCAACCTTTATATTTTCAATTTTCGTTCGAAACGGGAGTCCCCGAAACCTTTAAATCGTTAAACTGTATGGAAGGAGACAAGGTAAACTTTATGCCATTGTTAATCTTTGTACCTTTATCGTTCTTAACTTTCAGCAATTTTTTTTGCGAGAGATTGGAGAGATTTGTTTGCCAGGATGGTTGAGTCATCTTGAGGTTTATCTGTATTCAAAAGGGTCGGTCTTTAATTCAGACTGCTTGCCTTGGTTATCTATATTCCTTTTTTAATGTATTTATTGATATTAACCAATGGAGGAGCTGCCATTCCAAGATTCACTCGAAGGTCCACTAAAGTTACTCTGGCAACGGACGTTCAGAAACTAAAAACCAATTTGCCTCCTGCCATTACTCTTCTCGCCGACGAGTTGGCTTCCGCCATTTCTAGCATCAAAAAAATATGTTGTACTTAGATGAGGTTGACGGGAATTTTTATGCGAAGAAGAAGCAAATTACAGACGTAGCGTTCCCCGGCATGCTGCTGACGCGGCAACAAAAGTGTACGTTGACGGGAATTGTTTACTGCAGGACGACCAGAAAGTGTACTTCAACCCAACACACAAGCCAATCAGAAATCTAAGCGAACCTACCTTACCGAACGATGCCGTTACTAAAGTATTCATCGAAAGCAACTGCTTGTTACAAAACGAGCAGTAAAAATACTTCAACGTCGCGACGAAACCGATTAGAATTCTTTAGATTGGCTAAGAAGTAGACTGGTTCATAAATTCAGGACCTTTTCCACGCTTCATAAGTACTAGTTATGGTTTAATTCGTAAAACAATTTTATACTGAGCAGAAAACTGGCTGCTAAGTGTAAAGCAGGAAGGAAAACTGTTTTGATTACTAAAATAAAGGACGAGCAGTCAACAACTAGCATTTCCGACAGTCCTTTCAAAATAGAAAAAAATTCGGACATTGCGGTACACACGTTCGAAGATTTTCAAACAGAAGACATTTATTTCCAGTTAGATTTACATGTACATTTTTAAATTATTTCATCCTGTCTAAAAACAGCTTTGTAATTGCGGGCTTTAGAGAAGGCGTTTAGAAAAAATAGGCAAAAGTGACCGCACCATATCTTTTCAAAATTTTGTACGTGTTCGTAATTGCATTTAATTCACGGCCTCTAGTAGTTAACCTCAGACCAGGGAGGGCCCATGTTGCCAAAACAATCAAAATAACAGGGTCCTCCTAAAACGGTTGAATAGGCGACCCAATGTCTTCCGTCTCCATCGTGGAAATCTTCCAAGTGAACGAGTCCATTTTCGCCAGTAGGCCTAAGCTTTAAAGGAAGCGTGTCTTAGCTAAAAGTACCTCTAAATTTTGGAATTTTCATCACTCTCGCCAATCGGTTTAAATCAAATTTCGTTAGAGGTTTATCAAAGTCGATAATCTCTGGGTGGCCTTAAGTAAAGACCTCTGCCACGGGGCAATTTTTTTTTGCTTAGTTTTTTTCCTTAATTTTTTTTCTTCGAGCCAGAACCTTCCACTTGCTTGTGATGCCACACGAGTTCAGCCAGAATGTGTGCATCGTTTTGTGCCTTTTTTACGGCAGATACAACCCCAGCAGTCTCTCCCGCCAGCCCTCCAATACTGGCTAAAATCGGTCTTAACAATGCCAACGCCAAAAAGCCGCCTTTCTTTTTTGCAATCTAGTTTTGAGCACCATATTTTTTTTATTATTATTATTATCATTATTATTTAATAAACAACTTTGACTATGCCTCTGTCCAATTTTAGATTCATTTTCCTGCTACCAATGATCAGGGCGTCACAGATAGTGTTAGCTGGCACTGCTGCTCTAAACTTCAGTTTGACTTGTGCGTCCATGATTCCAGGTTAAAGCCTCTCGGACTGTTTGGAGCAATCCAACACCACGAGGGGATAGGCTTCCTTGAACTGAAGCAAGTCGAAACTCAAGTCGTTGGTGTCCTAGCACAGCTGCCTAAATTGCTGCGCCATTCTGTAGAGACCAACGTACTCTCCAGTCGCAAAATTAGAGTTCAAATCGAGGAAACGGATAACGCTTGGAATTATGAATCACGTGAGCATCTTGCAGACTGCAGTGGTCGATCATGCCCGGGTTTTTGACTAAAGAGTCCTGTCTGTTAGTTTGAAAAACTAGAACTATTCACCTAGGTTTTTCGACCGCGGGTGTAGTCAACAATCGCCAAGCGAAGCTGGTATTTTGAGGGAGCTTGCAGCTATTGTAATGCCAGTGCCTAAATCCTAAATCGACGGTCGCGCCGTGGTTGATAACTAAGTTTTTGTTCGTCCGAAGCTACGAAGTAAGGCACGAGCCAACTAATGCTATTTAAAATGACTTTGCCATTGACTGCGGCCACTGCTTTGAAGATGGCATTCGTGTCGCTCACTCACATAAGTGTGAGCAGTGTTTAGTTACGTAGATTAGCTTATCGTAATTTTTGGAAACTCCCATGACGTGTTTCATTTGGATGGTGAAGGTAAAGCTTCCCTTGGGAGATAGATGTATGTTGCTGTTTGAACCTCAAGTTGTTGGTTAGTTGAGAAACCACGAAAGGCACACTGTCAAGTGCCCATCACTTGCCGAGCAGAGCTGGTTGCTCCGCCGCACCGTAAGCTAGCAGCCCCTTCATCAGAGTACCGAACTCCGGACTATTTAACTCGTTGACTTGTTTATCACCTAGATGGTATTTGGTATTTGAAAACAGGAACATGGGAGCATTATTAATAAGACTACCTACGTCAGTGTCCGCGTAAGCCGAGTTGTTGTCCTTCAGAACCCTCCCTTTAATCAAGAGGTTATTGTTGGTACCGCGCGAAAATAAATCTTGGTTTTCAACGTGTATGCAGATTTCTGAATTTACGTTGTTGAGATTGGTGCCAACAATAGGGTTGTATTCGTGGTACGTGTAAGACTCGACCGATGAATCGTACACTAAAGGTTCGTTGATTTTTAAGTAATCTTTTACTACGCTCACTTTCTGGGTGTTGCTATGAATTTGATGACAGCTTCGTTTCTAGGCGTCAAACTGTTTGTTTTTTATTATTAGAGTTGAAATTAAGAAACAGTCCTTTCCTTTTTTTCCAAACACGAGCATTTTTACCTTTTTTTTTAAATTTAACTCGTAGATTCCAAATGAAGATGCCCCGTGAGCGTCTCACCATATTAATCTAACGGCTCGTTGGTCTGCGAAGTGAGCCAAACTTATATTTCTGATTAATTTGGTTGTAACTGGGAGGTAAATTAAATTATGAGGGGACTCTATGATATTGAAACAGGTAGGTGAATTGGGATAAAAGGAGTGTAAAGTGGGCTGGATGTCGTTGTTTAAGTAAGAATTTCCGATGATATCGACATGCACGAGAATTGTATTGACGCTCATAATGTCGACGGTGTTTTGACTTTCACGACTTCAAACATAGTTGCCTAAAATAAACGCCAAGACTTGAGCCAAACTCGTCACCCAAAAAAGATATTTCGTAATTCAGATCGGTAATTATCAAGTTGGTTCTTAAAGTGTTCAGAATCGAGAAAATCGTAATGGCATCCTTGTTGTGACCATTTGCATCTAGTGCTGATTTGAGAAATTTATTCAAATCTTCGATTTCGTAAGCACCGGGTCTTACTAACACTTTCTGCCAGGAGTCACCAGCATCGGTTGTGTACTGAATTTCGTTATTTTTTGAGGTGATGTTATGTATGCATTTATAAGTGTCTACATTAAGCAGAGCCAGTTCGTAATTTTTTCCCGAGTCCATATGGATGGGTGTGTTTAGATTAATTTTGAAGTCGGAGTCTTTGCCGGTGAGAATAATCGAACAGGAATCCATGTTGGTTTTTTTTTTAAAGAGATATACTCGGAATGAAAAAAGATTGTACTATAGTAAAAAAGAGCTACCATAAAGAAATCAAGATGAAATATTGTGTAAAATGTAAATGTTCGACTTCTAACCAGTCGAAATCCCCAGTTTCTACAACTTCACGAAACTACAGACGGATGGAGATAGTGTTTTGCGATGTATGTGGTACAAAAAAATCATACTTCATCAAATTGGGGAAGGTACTCGTAAACAAAATCATAGATAACTTGCCCACTGAAATGCATTTACCGGGATATCAATACTGTGGTCCTGGAACTAAACTGAAGATGCGACTGGCACGAGGAGGTCCTGGAATTAATAAACTAGACGAAGCTTGCAAAGAACACGATATAGCTTACGCTGAAAGCTCAGATTTAAAAGATCGACACGCCACCGATGAAGTTCTCATTCCAAAAGCTCAAAGAGTTAGGGAGGATCCGACTCTGGCATGGAGAGAAAAACTAGCCACTTCCATCGTTAAGAAAATCATTAAAACAAAACTCAGTTTCGGAATGGGAAATAAAAAAAAATGGATCAACTCGCAAATGAACTTCACAAACCAACGCGGAAAATTTTCAGAGACGGAAAGTGATTGTGCTGGGCCTAAACGATCTATGGCAGGCTGACGTGGTTGAAAAGATACCGTGCGCTAGCTTAAATAAAGGGTTTAACTACCTGCTAACCTGCATTAACGTCACGTCCAAGTTCACTTGGGCCGTTCCTCTTAAATCTAAATCCGGTGTAGATATTACCGAAGCTTTCAAAAAGATGCTCGCAGGAGCGACCCCCCCCTAAAAATTTGCAAGTCGATTTAGGTAGTGAGTTCTACAATAAAGACTTCAAAGCGCTACTTAGGTCCAATAACATCAACATGTACTCGACGTACTCTGAATGGAAAGCGAGCGTGGTAGAACATTTCAACAGAACTCTGAAAATTCAAATGTGGAAAAGATTCACCAGGTAGGGGAATTACAAGTGGATACACTTTATCGACAAGTTGGTTTCGCATTACAACAACACGGTTCATTCCACCACAAAACTGAAACCTAGGGAAGTAACCAGACATCACGGACTATTGCTGAAATGAACTAGCCCTAAACGACTGCTAAAGAAACCCAAATTTGCTGTAGGAAATAAAGTCAGGATATCTAAACTACGAGCCACGGCTGTTTGCCATGACACGCGTATCACGTGACTGAGCTAGCTCACTCAGACGGCCACATATCCGTTATTCCCGTTCGTCAGTGGCTAACTCATGATAACATCACGGCAAACAGCCGTGCCTCATGGTATAAAGAAAAAAAATGTTCGATAAAGGGTATTTGCAAAATTTTACCAACGAAGTATTCACGATTTGTAAAGATGAAAAACGCAACCAGTTACGTATCTTTTGAAGGATAAGTCGGGTATACTGGTGCTCGGAGGTATCTACGAACAGGAAATTCAAAAAACCCTAGTTCCAGATTTATTTCTAGTGGAGCAGATGTTACATAAAAAGAAAGGAAATGATGGGAAAATGCTGTATTTCATTAAATGGAAAGGCAACGATTTTAAATACAACAGCTGAACGGATAACTCACGTGCCCATAGAGTGCTGACTGCATCGTTCGCATACCCATCTCTTGTCGTCGTAAGGACTGAAAGCCAACTTGTTGATGGTGACGGTTTTTAGTTCGTGCGTCTCAGAACGAATGTAAGATCCTAGAGTTCTTATGATGCTATTATTAAACAGCACATTCTTGTACGCTTCGCGAACGACTTGTGTTGTTTTTTTAATGCCTTTGCAATCCATTTTGTTCTTTCCATCCGAATGTAAAACGCTGTAGAGCTTAGATTTTAAACCTATAAACTCTGAAATTGGGCAACCCGTGCTCTCGTCTTTAATCTTCCCCAATACTTTTTTGTTGATGTCGGAGTGTAGAAAATGATCTTTGGGGTAGTCCGATGTGTCGAACAATGACGCATCCTCTTCCATATCTTTGTAAACATCGTCCGTTTCTATCAAATAACACAAACTATCCGTATTTGTGACTAGGAGTTTACATCTCCCCGGTCCATACTTTTTCATCATATGGTCGTAGTGAAACCGGTAGACTAATAACTTTGACATTTCCAAGACGCTAAAACCAATCACGATGGGCTTGTCCAAAATACTGTTTGCGGGGGTCTTTGTAAAAATTACGAAATCCTCACTTAGAGAAGTGAAACTTGTGGTGCGTGGGTGAGATGCTTACTTGATAGCTTTCTCTTTTATCGTTGCTAACATGAAGTTGTTTCTCTTACGTTTGTTTTCGATAGTCTTACCAAAAATCAAATTATTCACCAGTTTGTAGAGGTTTTTGTCAAAATCGTTAGTAGCCGCTTCCCGTTTCTCGTTATTAAACTCGATGTAAGGTTTCAGTCAAGCAGCTTGCTTAAAACTGATTGCTCTGTGTTTATTCTTAAGAACCATGACGAGAGAAAGGTAGTATTTAAAATTCTTATAGTGCACCACATACTTTGTCTTTGAGAAAAGGTTAGTGGTTAGCTTTACACCTTTGCTGTACATTAACTGCAAGTCCTCGATTGGCCGACGGTTGAAAGGAGAAAGTATATATTTTGTGATTTTCATGTGCTCCAGTGCTAATGGGAAATCATTGTGCGATGCATGAAGCATCTCCGAGTATTCCAAGTTCTCTTCTGATATCAGCCCCTGTATCACTCTAACCTGCGTAATTATCGAGATTTATATCCTCAAGCTTGTCTTCCGGTACCCATTTGTACTCTCCAGTCGGTAGATACTCGCACGTTACACAACCGTACAAGTTGTTGAAATCTAAAAATATGATATAAGAATTCTTTTTATCAGGGTCGAAGGTAGATGTTATATACGGGTTGTTGGCTTTAGCGTATCTTCTAGCTATAAACGAGACACCGCCTCTTATACCCTTTTCCACCATAAGATGCATGTCAATATTAGTGAAGAGATACAAAGACACCCCTGTTGTCTTGAGCGCCGCGTCCCAAGATAGGGAGGGTGTAGAAATGTAATGGGGGGGGGGTCCAATAAGTAACTAGCCAAACTTATCGCTTTAAAGTTTTCAAAGACATCAGCTAAAAACCCAATGTCTGTCCACAAATACAGGTCGTGGTAATCTCCAAACGTTTTGCATTTGCCTAAATTTCAAATCTTCATTGCGTGTTTGTAAGATTCGGAGCAGATCGCTCCTTTCACCAACGAGGTAAACGCTGACAGGGGAGGTAAACACTCCTCCTCAAAAACTTCAATGTTTGTAAGGTATTCGTACGGAAATATACCTTTTCGCCTAAAACCTCGTACGAGTTACAACGATTGACCTTCGAAAAGCTTGTCCGTAATGCTGAAGCGCTTTAAGTTTGAAGCTGAAGTTTCCAACGATGCTGTCATAAACGCTAGACTATCGATGAAAGTAAAACCACCTAATTTCATGTTGCTGATTCTTTCCTTGTTCTTAGCGATGATCCTGACATTATGCAGAGCGTTCAAATCTTTAAAAGAATTCAAACCCTTCATGACAAAATGACTGTCGTATTTTTCGAAATTATGCATAACAACCGCTATGTTTTTGTTCGAAGTGTAAGCAAAGTTACACTTGCTGTGCGCTGCACCACTACATTCACCGGTGATGTGATCATGGTTTCGTACTTTTGTAAACCCGTTAAACTATTCTTGGGGAGGGGTAAATGCACCGTGTTTGTAAAGATGGCACACCACAGCTGTTTTGTATATCAACCACTGCTCCTTGGTTAAACGATTCATTCGTTGCTTGTAGGAATCCACGTAAGTCACGATCTTTTCTGCTCCTCTAATACAGATTCGAAGAAAACCTTCATGCAGTCTACTCCTCTGTACAACATTTTGAAAAATACTTCTCCTAAATGGTCCACAATCACATAGGGAAAACTTCAAGCTTGGTGTATGTGGTTAACTCTGGTGTATGTATCGTTTCCATCACAACTGGAGACTGGTTGGAGTGCCGTTTTAAAGTCCACATAGGCTTTGACCTCGTTCTTGAAATTCTTAAACAAGATAACATCATTGTTGGGCAATGAGGTCTTTTGAAACGGAACTCCCTCGCAAGAAAGAAGGTGGTTGTTTTCATACCTGAAACGATTTTGAAAACCGTGTAGACAATGCCTGAAAAAATATTTCAAGTTTCTGTTGGGGTTGAAACTCGCTATGACTTCATTGAAATCTTTTATCATCGTGTAGTTTCCGTCGAGAAAAAGCACGTCAACGTGATGCTTACTTTCAACTAAGGAACTCACACGGTAAACGCAAGGTTCGTCATCTTCGAAACCAAAAACAGATACCAAAATGTTGTTGGCTTTTTCGAACGCCGCGATCTTGGACAAAGGAACGAGGTATTTATCCAACATTCCGACAACGAGAAAGGTAATGTTTCACATCCCAATAATGTTGCGAAGATGAAACGGGGTCCAACACGGACCTACAGAAAACATCTATCATCCTCACAATGCACATTGACCAGTATAGCGGGAGCTTGTTTGAGCTTGTTGGGGAGTGCTATGTAACCTTTTCCCGCAAAGGGTCTATAGATTCCAACACATAGTTGAGTGCACATGCATTGCTTGACAACCCATCAACTTCCTTCTACGGCAAACTGACCAGGGTTCAACGTAAGCAGTATCGCATCACACTTTGCGATGCAGTATTGTTGTTTTGCTAATTAATTTTTATTTTGTGTCACAAAGCTGCAACGCAAAATGTTAAGCTACATTGTTGCACTCTGCATGAGAACAGCATTCGTAGCAGCTGTTTTTACCAATAATTGGAAACAGCAAGTGATTAGCTTATGTGGTTTACATTACGTTTAAGCGCGAAAAAAAGCAGCCAAAGTTAGTCGTTTTAATAGCAGCATGGAGTGGGTACAGCCCACATAGCATGAACGACCACAAGGAGAGGGTAGGAGAAAATAGGTTTTGGAAGAGCGCTCATCCCGGTACTACTAGTCCAATGCATGGCCCAATGACAAACCCAACGATTCGCAACGATTGTGCAAAACTGCCACAAATGTCTTGAAGCTGTAGGAATGTTAATGTTACTGCCCAAAAATATTATGTACTGTAATTAAAAATAACAAATAAATTAGACAGAATTAAAAAAAATATTCCATGAAAGCAATGAGAGCTTTGGAAGGTTCTGTCTGTTGAGAAAATAAAAAGTAAAACATGTGTTAGGCCCAGGCCTATTTGTTTTTAAGAAGTAAATAAAACAAAAACTGCTAATCAAAATTCAGAATCTGTTATAAAGGTTTAATTTTGCATTGCAGTTTTGCTAATCAATTTTTTGGGGTGAAGTCGAGCCCTGAAACTAACCAATACTATGCAGAATCTTGTTCGACATTTCTGAGAGAATCTCCTTGCTCCCCACTCTGACCAGGCTGGAGTTAAAATAAGCTTTAATAGTGTCCGTATTATCCGTTGCTTTTTCGAAGAGTATGCATAATCCAATAATTTGAGCTTTTGTGTTTACCATAAGACGTTGAAGTTGTTCTAAAAGATTCCAATATTTATCCTCGTACCATTCCAACAAAATCAAGGGCTCGTAGTGCATTTCGTCCAACGTAAAACCCCTGCTTGAAAGTCAAGAAGCAACTGTTGAAAGCATCGTGCACGATATCAAACCCACATAATTCCAACATGACTGGCGTAACCTCGAGTTTGGTATCGCCGGTCACCTCTGTCTTGTCTTTCAAATCTTGAATCATGTAGGAAAAGGCCCAGTCGATTCTCGTCAATTCTGGCTCTATTATAGGTACGACTAGAGATCTGTCGTTGTTGACAATGAGGTTGAAATTTGCGGGTATTTGAGAAATTATTTGTTTCCTCAACAGAGGTTTGAGTTTAGGAAAAAACAATTTACGTCTCTTTTTGAAGACTGTCCAATTTCCCACGCACGTTGTTTTACAGTCTCTCTACACTTGTGCCGTTTATACGTGAGCTGATTACAGTAAGTCACACTGCACAATTTACAGGTTACATTACATTTTACTTCGTGATGCTTTTTGTGCCTCCGGTTATATGTAATGTTCTTGAACGTCATTGACACAAAAAATTCCCATTGTCAGACATTGGAAGATCACGTTTTTCTTCTTCGTCAATCATCGTTGGTTCTTTTTTTTATATCCTGATGTCGAAACTGTCTCTTTGTTCATCGGAAGAAAATTAGAAGAATGTGAACTTCAGCTTGTTCACAAATTGGGGAAATACTTCCAACAAGCTTCGCAGTAATATATACCCCAATTTGATTTTTTCGGGCGTAATTATTTTTCCATCGCATCGGTCGTAGTGTGCCAAAAATTTATTGTAGGAAGAAACGAGTCCTCCGCAATCGAGACAAGTAAAGTTTACCATGCGAGGCTTCTGCAAATAATTTTCCACCTCTTCTCGCGATAAAAACTCTACCTTGCATTTCTTGCACCGGAACCTCGAAACCACATCATACTTGGAAACCATGGCTGATATAAAGATCTACGGAATTAGCCGTGCCTTTTATACCCACTGCTCGTCCCAGGTCCCAGGCCAACCCATGTGCTAGAAAGTTACATGATTGTATCCCCCTCCACGTAAAAATTTCCACACGGGTGAACAAACCAGCAACACAACTGTAGAAAATACATGCAAAAAATACTGAAATAGGAGTAGGGAAAGGGGCTCATCTGCATGGGTTTTCCTGATGGGTTCTCTGCATTTTCCCCCCTACTACTGAGTAAATGCTAATAAAAAAAATCTTCAGCCGATTTGATTGCACTATCCGATAATGTTCCAACACCAATTTCTGCAGGCAGTTTAGGATTTTTTAGATAAACATCCCATGCAGTCTTCTTGCCAATGCCATTTGGCTGACTGGTTTAATTGCAGTTTTCATGTTTTAGTAAGAAGAAATATCATTATCTTTGTTTAATAAAGGACAATTGTTATAGTTGAAAAATAATTAAAGAAAGTTCATTTAATGCCATATATTGATCCCTATTTTGAAAAGTGGGAGAAGGGTTGTATGTATGAATAACTTAATGAATTTTTTGAATTCCTTGACCCCAAAAATACATAATTTGACATCAACATCAAGTTTTTAGGTTGAGTGGTTTTCAAAGTACAAACAATCAAATATTTGCATCCTACATTTTCCAAAATGGCGTCAGTAGTAAAGGATTTGGTGGAAAGCAGGCCCTTTTGAGCAACCCCCGGTCCCCCCTGCAGGCCCTCTGCTAATTTTTTACATTTAAAAAAAGTGTCCTGCGTGTAACTCGTTGGGTTACTCATCAGGAAAACCCGTGCTATTTAAATATTTTTTGGTGTTGGTTTTTTTTTACAAGTTACGTGTATTTTTTTTACGGATGAGGGGTGTGACTTTCTAGTGCATGGACCATTTGATATGGGGAAGGAGTGGTTATTGCTTTTAAAAAAAACAGGGTCAATTTTGAATATGTCAATAGCGCTAATTGTTTTTCCCTAGACACCATTTTTTAGGGAGGGGGGGGGAACCAAATATTTCATGAGGGACACAAAATTCTACACAATACAGTCAGGAAAAAAGTTTGGCCATCTCAAGTGTGGAAAAAAGTACCGGAGCAGCAGGCTTTTTATTTTATTATTAATTTTGAAAATGTTATGTAAACGTTTCTTTAACCAGAAAACAACATGTATGGCATATAAACACATCAAGAATTAACTACCAATCCAAACTCAACCATCTGGAGGCAGTTTGGTACCATTAACACACAGACCATCCATAATCAAACTTCGCTCTGCCTCCAGACTGGATGAGTTTAAGTTGGGATTTTCGAATGCTCAGTAGATTCTCAGGGAAGGCAGAAAACCCGGTTTGCACATCACTTTTAGTGAACGGAATTTTTTTCTGAATTAATGTTCCAAAATTATGCTATTCCCTCGCGTTGCCTACTGTAGTCTAAAAGTTATAGCAACAAAATGCACACAATACTAAACTGACAATAATACTGACAATAATAAACTGACAATAATAAGCACAGAAAAGCATTTGTTCGTTGTAGCACAATTCTGGTTTTACATCTACCCTACCTTGCTCTGTGCCAGACACCTAAACTAAACTAAAGCAGTGTCTTATGTCTTTTTGAATGATTTTGAGAAGGTGATACATGTTTTTCCCACGGATTTGTGATGCGAAACGGTACTAGAGTGAAGATTTAAGTCAGTTAGTACAAAAATTAAGTGGCGAGCTCTATTGTCAACAAAAATCGCCTTGATCTGCTGGAGACGTGCCGGGAAAAACTAACCGATGATTTATTTACGTTGGCTTAGCACCAACAAAAAGTGACCTTTAAATTAAAGTCATACCAGGAAAACCTAACTGATGCACTATACATTTTTCTTACGTGTGCCGAAAAAATGGAGAGATTGCCGCACAATTTTTGTTCCTAAAGAAGGTAGGTAAACTTTTGTTTATTTTTACAAAACAACAAGTCTTTATATATTAACTGATCTTAAAGTGACATTAAAAACTAATTTTTTTAGGTGTATGACATGTAAAAACAAATTGTCAGATTGATTTAAACCAAAGTCGGGGGGTTTTTGGCATAAATAATCCGTTAAATTTGCTATCAACTCTGCCATAAAACTAGTGCCTAACACGTGATTAAAATCTAGAATTGTAAAACGCACACACGAAATTTAAAAAAAGGGGCAGTTGCTCGGCACATTTACTTTCATTTTATCGCTTAGTGCTAACTGGAAACATTGATACAAAAGTCGCTAATTTTAAGAATCCAAAAAATTTTATTCTAAACCTTATTTTACGATTTGGTATTACCCTAAAACTTCTATTCAGGCACATTTATGTTTAAAATCAGTGGAATAAACGAACTTCTTACCTGCTCTTCCAGTTAAACCGTCCTGTTCGAAATTTTTTACAAATGACAAATGCAGGTGCGAAAACTGGTTTTATCTGCGCGGGTTAGCCAGCTAAAATGAAAATCCATCCGGCCAATTTCAAAAACCAAAAGTTGGTTTTTGGAAAAGTAGGTCACCCAAAATGCATATATACTGGGATTTTCTGTAGTTCAAGTCATTCTTCGGCCTCAGGGCCGAGGGAGCACACACTCTTTCCAAGCCCCCCGGAGCTAACTTAAGAACTCTGGGAGGATCAGGAAGGCAATTAGGGCCCCCAGCACCCCTTAGCACCCCTCCCCCAAGTGCCCTCCAAGCTTTTCTGAGCTAACGAAGTACTCAGAA